>JAPQRN010000002.1:21593147-21606299 GCA_037367275.1 Coranthus polyacanthus | reverse complement strand
GGCGGGGGCAAGCCAGGATTTGAGATGAGCACATGCGTGGGCATACGTCAACAAGCTCAAAAACGCACACACACGCACATGGACGCACACGTACATGCTACAGAGGCCCATGGGAGTGAGGGGACCACAGACATCGTGGTGCCTCGGTCAGTGTAGTCACCGAAGTGCCAGGGGACTTATCGATCTATCAGAGACAAAGTTTTCACATGCTCACACCCTGCTTGCAGTATGTCACTTCTATGATTAACATATCTGATCCCGTACCAAAACAGACCTTATTTCCAGAGTTTTCCCTTCGATCTTTTTTCAGCCGTGACTCAGGCGACATGGTAGGTCTGGATATGGGAAAATTGTCTTTTTATCTTGCTCTTCAGGATCTAAGGCCTGCAAGGCTTATATTACCATGCATGGGCTTATACTCAAAAGCTTTCTTTATCAGAACATAGAATTGGTCATCAAGCACACAGAGGATGTGGCAGATCTTAGAGATTTAAGTCTACGCACACCCTGTGGATCTGGCTCAGTGCATGTCTAAAACCCCTAAAGACCCGGAGCATTTGATACGACTTGAAGCGAAATTGCAATCTGACGCTGCAGGGGAAAACTTGAGCTTTAAAGCATCAGAGGGTGAGGGCAGTGAAGAGCGCTTGAGTGCAAAAGTGGATAGGTCTAAGATGCCTCCGCGATAGCATTGACATTCAACACCGAAATTCAACTGTGAAGTGGGAGGCAGGAATAATGAGTTGATTAAGAGCTTTCAGACTGTTTATATAATCATGAGTCGTTTTAGGGCCGACACTCCAGAGTTTACAGTAGTGCATAGGCCGCATAATGGCTCTCTCTAATTGGAGAGAATGACTAATGGGAACAGATAATACTCTCATCGGTCTTCACAACATATTAAGTCAAAGTCACACTGAATAATTTGCAAGTTGGTATGTGTTGGTGTTTGTGTACAAACTGTGGGAGGATTGAAACCTTGAAAGATAAAAAAGCGAGAGATAAGTGCTCCAAAATGCCAACACATGACTTGTCACGTGGTTATAGCACCATATTTTTCAGAGCATTTGCTACCGTGACCAAATGAATGCACAGCCTCTCGTTTCTGTTCATCACGACATGAACATAATTGTCTTTTAAACAAAACCTATTACGTACTGCGTGCTGTTTTGGTCAGGTCCTCTAAAGGTTTTTAATCCTCATTCATTTTTGGCTTGAAACAAACACACCCCACTCTGGCTTGTTGCCAAAGACATTTTTATGGCTCTATATTTTCTCTACTGTCCTCCTTTGGATTTTGAGAATAGAATTAGGTGCTCTGCATAATGTATGATTACTTGGAGTATTGGGCAGACGTGCGGTTTCAAGACGAGAATGGAAACATTTTTATAATATCCCGATCTCTTTCCTGTCCATCATTCCATCTGGATCACGTGCTGACGACTGGTTTTCCCATACTGAAATAGCCTCGACGGTGAAGCCTGCTCCGATGCACTAAGAACGCTCAGAACCTGGTCATCATGAGAAACAAAGAAAAGATGGCTCACCAAAATGGATTGTTCACTTGGATTCACATTCCGCAAATTTAAATCAGTTCTGTAGAACACACTCTCCTCCTCATCTCACACTCTTCCCTTCCTTACTCTTCCATTAGTGCATTCGGGTAGTTTTTTAAAGGGAGTTCATGCACAAAAGAAGGTGACCAGTGGTTGTGCAGTTAAACAAACAAACGCATCAGTGATGTAGGCAACAAGTACATAATTTATTTCAGTACGAATGTTACAGCACATACACTTGCACTTTTCATAAATAACACACTAATACCACATATTGTAACAGGCGTCATTAAATAATGGCAATAAGTTGTGCGAAAATAGCTTGTAACAGAAACATTTAGTAAACATTCAGCTGAGTGACGGCATTTTCACTCTGGCCACAAAAAAGTTCACATATATAGGTTTACGTTTCATATAATGGCTTGAAGCTATATTTATTTGTCATAGAGAGTCACATTTAAACACATCAATTTATCGGGATAGTTCACCTTTAGCAACATCTGTACTGAGACTGCGTAGCAGTCGTTTCCCGTGACTTTTCATTTTTAGCCCCAAACAGGAAAAAGGAACTTCCTCAAACGCAACACAGCAAGGACTACAAAAACGCTATGGTACAATTGAACGGCAAAACTGAAATTTTGTCGAAGTATAAAAGCTATACAGTGCTGCTTAAGGTCAGTGAGAAAACCTCATCTAAATCAGAGGGGGCTGTTCTTGTGGAGGAAAAAATGACTATATAATAACGGACAGTATTAACTCATCTATCAATGACATAATGTTCACCAGGACAGTAAGTAACTATTCACTTTAAATTCTTGTACATTCAAAATATATGTGCCACACTTTAATATATACTTTAAGACTTGAGCTACAGCTGTGGCAGATACATGTGATCCAAAATGAAGAGCATCTACTTTCAAACAAACCTATTATTTAAGCAGAATTGGTGAAACCAGGTGGGAAGAGCCATGTTTTGGTAGAATAATTGAATGTACACTGTATGCATCAGGATGACACACTGTGAACTGAATGTACACTGTATGCATCAGGATGACACACAGTGGGTTGTTTTTTTTTAAGCCATGAGCCGTGCTTGGAATGTTGTAGCGTCAGGTAATCATTGCAGAGTCATTGCACATATCTGTGCTGTGTCCTCCAGCGCGGGAAGGTAAAGACATGAATTACATTCCTTATTATACACGGGTATCGATGAAACAGTAACCATTAATAAACTCCAGGACAGTTGTGGTGCAAGGAGAGGCCACTGCCAGGAGGGAGCAGTGTGGATATATAGTTCATAACCAATTCCACGTAGACTCAAGCAGATCACTTTGAAAGGAATGAGCAACACAAGTCCACAAAAAAACATCACCACAAGTACAAAGTTAACATGCAAGCAATCACTTGTGAAGTGCATCTAAAAATGACATGTTTTTTTGGAAAATGTGATTTTTGTGATTTTTTTTTTGTGACTGACAAATGTATTGCTAATGCTGCAGTTGCTGTGAGTTCATATTTATATATCAAAAGTCTTGGTCTAGAGTCTGTATCTGTCATGTGCTACAGTGAAAATGCAGAAAAACCCTGGACAACCTTTTGTTATGACATTCAACCCCTGCATTTACTTTGCTGTAAATCCACGAAAAAAAGAGAAAAAGAACAACATACTGGGAATCTTGTTTTTCTATGATGACACCCTGATGGCACCCGGTTCCTAAGGTCTGTGACAGCAGTGCAAACTAAACCTTGCGATACAGTACGTAGAAATTCTCCTGAAGGAACAAAGTTCACAGTTTTCGACAGTGTCACCTGACTGAACCCTAGAAGCAACGCTACATGCAATACAAAACATGTCAAAGGTCAGACACAGAATCCCTGCTCCCCCTCCTGCTTTCAACAGTTGAATTTAGCAGGCTGTCATTTTGCAGAGCAAACAAGAGACCACCAACCGGTCTGGGGAAAGGGGTTACGTTTGCAGCAACACCTCCCTTACTTTTCTTGATAGAAATGATCTTGGAAGCCACTTAGTCTGGAAAAGTGGGATGAATTCCCCAATTAAAGCCCAGTACATGAAGATCTCATCCTCAATTAATGCCTGCCTCAGTCAAAAGTGGTACAATAGTCCCAAGAGTGTTTTCTATTAAGAGGGCTAGTCAGAATTAAAGTCTCATTTCACGTTGGCACTTTGGATCACTTCACAGTCTGCAAATTGGGAACTGTATACTTTGTAATCTACTGATCTTTCCGTCTTGATTTTGGGAGGGGAGCGGAGATAATGGATTTATTCGTGTTTATTGGGCTAGGCTCAGCTGCGCCGGGGCATTTCCTGGCGACTGCACACTAAGAGGCAGCTAAAGAAGAGCATAGAGACAGAGGCATGGAGGGAACCAGGCTGAAAAACCTTTAACAGCGGAGACACTGCTTATTGGACTCCTGAGTGTCCTATTGAAATGGCTGATTTCATAAAGATTCACAAGGGATTCGTAACGGTCTTGTTTACAATAAGGAGAATCTATGCTCTGTCACGGCGCACACTGCACTGCTCAGAATGCTGACTGATTTTCTCATATCAGTATATTGGCCTGAGAAGTCACCACCTCGTCTCAGTCGGGAACTTTGTTATCACTTGGCTATTTCCATGCACTGTTTATTATTGTGTGTGGTTTGTACCCTTGTGCCATGGCTAAGGAAACGGCTTCTCTGATTTCAGTAAACACTCTACATGCTGAAACACGGCAACCACAAAATGTAATAAACAAACAGACCAGAGCTTGTGCAGCAAACAAAAACTGTTACAGTTGCAACAAGCTAAAAGACTAAAGGTTTGCCTTAAAATTAAGCAATATTAAAATGTACCAACTAGGAATTTACATTTCTTACAACATGTAACCTTCACTGTCATTATGTTGATATTATTTCATGATATTGGAGTGAATCTAAGATGGTTTGAAAATTGCTTTGGAATCCAAACAGCTGAAAGCCTTCAACCAGCATAATACTGTCTGAATGTCGAATAAAGTGTATTAGATATGTCGAGGGCTGATAACAGAAACCCAGTGGTATGCATACGCGCTGGCAAGTTTTATCATATAACTAGCAGAGGATGGCCCCAGGCGTTTCTCAGTTTGCACCAGTGAGATGTAGATAAGTGCGAATGTTCATATCTCTGGCGTTCTGCTGGCAACAGTACCTTGCATGCAACAGGCTGTAAAACATCAGTACAGGGAACACGGCAGGCTAAGACAGAGTGAGTCAGAGAGGGAAAAAGACAAGTTCTGCTACACCTGTTGTTGATCAATGATCACATTAGACGATCCATAAAAAACTGGAAACTGAATGAAGCCAAATTTTAATCTTTTGGAATGTATCTCTTTAAACAAAGCACCGTAGATGTATTAAACTTGATCCTGCCATTCAAAATGGAACTAAGTTACTCACTGTCCATGCCGAATTGGCATGACCAATGGAATTTAAACCCTCCAACAACATTTACTTTGAAATTTTAAAACATTATGCTCCAAGTTAAAAGAAAAAAAAAAAAGCATATCCACAAATTGCTATATTTGAGCCGTATAATTAGCAATTATATAATCCACAGACTATTTAGGAGAATAAATAAACTGCTGCAATACTACCAGTGAGTCTGTGAGTGTGAATCAGTGTAGTGAGTTAAATAACAAATATATATAAAAAAAAAAAGATGTGGTGAGGTAGATGTAAAAATCAATCTGAAAAATTTAACAAAAAGTGATCAATCTACAGTAACTGTTCAATGTGTTTGATCAGGAAGGGAAATGCTTTCCTCAGTTGAACATAATTATTACAGTTTCTTTAAAGCAGTCTTCAGAAACTCTGCCAGTCACTGTGAATGGCCTTACCTTCCTTTGTCAATTGGGAAAAGTTCATGACAGCAGTGTAAACATGTCTAGACTACCCTGTTTTGGGGCCCTAACTTTAAAGTACAGTCGTTACAGTCGTGAGCTCTTTGCTACAATTCCCATTGGGGTCCACTGGTCTGTCCGCAACACCGCAGACCCGCACTCCCTTACCCAGGCACGCTTCATTGCCGTCGCTGTCTTCTGAGCTGCCCTTGCTCCTCCCCTGCAGCTCACTCTGCCAGCTGTGTCTGCTGTATATGTATCCATTCACAGGCCCCGGGTTAGAGAGGCGGATCCTCTTCATGCAAAGAATTTCCTTGAACGCATATCTAAACTCAGGACTCCGGCAGTAAATAAGTGGATTGAAGGCAGAGTTCGCGTAACCTATCCAGTTGAGTATCCTGAAGGTAAGGTCTATGTTGTCCACCTTCCATATGGCCACCACCACATTGAGCAGAAAGAAGGGCAGCCAGCACAGAGTGAAGATCCCCATGATAATGCCCAGTGTCTTTAAGGCCTTGTGTTCCCGCAAGCAAAATTTGACCTTCTTGTGGCCACGCCCATTGTTGGCCTCAAGAGATTTGAGGTTGCTGTTGTCATTGTTATGAAATCGTCCAACACTTTGGTCAATCTTCTTTAGTTGGCGCTTGGCTTCCTGGAAAACACGGCTGTAGACAAAGACCATGATGACCAAAGGGATGTAGAAAGAGACGATTGAGGAGGTGATGGCATAAGCCATGTTGGTGTAGAACTCACAGCAGTTACTGTCCCTAATGCAGATCTGAGCTTGATCGTTGTCTGATATCCACCACTTCATGTGAATGGGCAGATAAGATATCAAGGCTGCGATCACCCACACCAGCACAACTACGATACGAGCCTTGCACTTCGTCAGCATTGACTGGTAGCGGAACGGTGAAGTAATGGCCAAATAACGGTCTATAGCTATGACACACAGGGTCTCGATGCTTGCAGTCACACAGAGGACATCAGTTGCTGTCCAGAACTCACACCAGAAACTACCAAAGTGCCAGGTATTAAAGATAATGTAACAGGCACCAAAAGGAATCACAATGAGACCCATTACTAGGTCGGCACAGGCCAGGGATGTGATGAAGCAGTTGGTGACATTTTGGAGACGCTGGAAGCGGGCAATTGCTGTTATGACCAGGATGTTGCCAAAGACAATGCCCAGCACAAGTAAGGACATGAGAATGCCCAGCAGGATCATTGTTGCCTCACTGAAACCCTCTTCATTCTCAACTAGGGCTGTTGACAAGTTGCTCATCTGTTCACTCGCATTGAGGTACACTTGGGGGGTTGTGCTTCCCATCTGAAGAGACCAGGGATAACACACAGAGAGGCACACACACACACACACACACACACACACACAAACACAAGGAGGTAAGGATCAGATTTTCAATGTGGAAAAGTCTTCATGAGCTTTACTAAAAAAAAACAATTAATAGAAATGATGCACATTCAAGCACATGCAAATCTGCCCCAATTTATCTGTTGTTAGTTGTATTTAATTTAATGAAGACAAAGAAAAAAAATACAATCAAAGCACCTCAAAGCAAATTCAATAAACTGTGCTTGGTTTCAGCATGTACAGCTTTAAATTCATAAGACAAGCGGCTTAAAAGTAAATGTACAAACCTCCACAGGTAGTTGTCCAGTTTCCTGCCTCCCATAAAAAGTGGAAATGTCACTGTTCAGGTGGTTACCGCAAGTATTTGGTGTCACATGTCCTTCTTTCTACTTTCTCTTTTTCTTAATCTCCATGTGTCTCACTCACTCAGTCCCTCGGTTGAGCAGTGTTTCCTCTAATGTGTCTCCCAGGCTATTTGTCAGAGCCCTTATAACGTGCAGCGATGACATCATGGTCAGTGCTCAGCCAATCACACAGCCAGCCTGCCGAGGGTGCTGAGAGCTCTTGAGAGTTTGAACACATTGTCCCTGCAGTAGCGGCTGCAGGGCTGCATGAGTCAAATGCTGCAAACATAAGAAAGGTCTTTTTTTCCCCGACTATAGTCCCCACACAATTCTTTTTTTTTTTAATTACCAAAAATAACTTGTAAGTGCTGCGTGCATACAGTACATTTTAAAATGCATGTATTGTGTTTAAATTTTAAACGTTTAGTTCAGTACAACAGCCCCGAAACTGAGGGGGATTTATGACTCCAGCCAGTTAGTCTGGAACATATTAAAAACAGGTGAAGCCTCCCTTGACTTTTTAAACGTCAGCAAAAGAGTGGATGCACAAATGCCAAGTTAAATCCATGTCAGTGTTTAATCTATGATTTGTATTTCAGAAGGTTGGACTTTACCATTACCCGTGTCCTGATTAAACCTCTTTTATGTTGGTGTGGTATGCTTTTTATAGTGTCAAGTAGGCTAAACAGAGTAAAATCAAGAGTTGAGTTGAGGTGAGCCCTTGTGAATACTTCAATATGTTTATGTAATGGTGCAAGGATAAATATCTAAAGGTTAAATTACAGAAAATTCCTTCCTATTTCTGGTACAAATCTGCACCCGTGCCCCGAGAGTGTGCTGCTAAAATGCCAACATGCAACCCCCATGCTGTACTACATCAAAACACAAAGAAATGTTATAGAATTTCAAGACAAATTAGCATTTCTGCAAAGCGCCCATAGTCTATGCAAACCTCGTAACATGCCGCTCCTGGCCTCCGTGCCTTTATCAGAAATACTATTCAAATGTAAAACCTACCGTGTTATCTATGTCAACAAATATAGAGCTCTGTGCTGCAATCATAACACAAACAGACAGGTGAGAAAGGCAGACGGATGACAAAAGATCTCCCACTTCCCTTTACCTACCGTCACCTTTACCGCACCTTTATTGAGTCAGCATGTCGTCTCCCCACTGCATGACTATCACACTGACTACGTAAAGAGAAGGTTTTTCTGTTCACATTTAGTATACATTTAAGTAGCTAACAAGTTAAGAACCTCGTTGATTCATTGAAATAAAAGCTGTGTTGCGCCTCTGCCTTCTATGACTGAGGAAAAATAAACCGCCTGTGGACACATCTGATAGCAAGTGCAAAACTGTTGAATATAAAAAACATGCACTGTAACTGGTTTTCATTCATTGCTTATATTTTTTTCCTGCCCTTATGTGCTTCACTTTCTTTGCCTTTGGCTTGCATTGTTTCAAGTGACCAGTGTCTGTGACCAGGTGTTCATGAAATCATTCGTCTGGGTCCATAACTCAGGTTTCAAGTGTCACAAAGCTGGCTCACGTTTAACCCCGATTGATCTCCATGGTAACATCTATTCCATGGCCTGAGTATCATTTAAAAACCTGCCAATAGCTTGACCGCTGATTGATCAAATAACTAATATAACCATGAATTAATCGTATAGTTTCCTGACAAAAGTAGTTTAAAATAATGTGGCAAGTAAAAAGGATCACTGGGTACACTGATATGCTTTTTATGTGCAGCACATGCTCAGAAAAAGCAAAGCAACGCTGTTGAATTTGCAGAGTTTTTAACTTGTTTCTGAGTCTGAAAAGTTTACATAAAAGTTACTTTCATAAATGTTGTCTGTACTTTGGCTAGAGCACGTTTTTGCTTCAAAGTGAGAATGCATTCTCTATAAACTAGAGATTATGCCGTTAAATGTGCAGGTTATGTCTCACTTTTAACAGTTTAACATTATCCAAACTAATGTCAAATGTCAGTGTAGTATGTCTTTTCCACCTCATACCTTTTATCCACAGTTTAGATTTTTTTTATCTTAAAGTAACTGTCTCCTGATTTGAGGGCAACAAAGCGAATGGCCATTATTAAATCACACCTGCTTACTGATCATAGATGTGGAGTATATAAATAGAGAAGAAACGGGAGAGCAAAGATAAATAAGGCCTAATGATTCTTATTTACAAAAGTGGTGAAATCGATGTGGTTTTACACATTAAGGGCAGATTGTGTGGGTTAAAACGCACAAGAAGCCTAATTATCCTTTAAAATAATTCAGTACATGTTTAAAAATATGCAATAATTAAGATCAGTTTGCATGAGGTAATCGTGGCATTAGAATGTGACAGAGGCACCAAATTTGGGCTTTTACATCCAGATTTTTGACCCCTGACCACTGCCTACATTTTCCCACTGACTGACTGGTCCATATTGTTGTGAAAAGCTCTGAGGCTTAAAATAAGTATGAATATACAGACCAGGCCGCAGTATGTCCTGCACATAAAAAGCATATCAATATATCTATTGGTCCTAAATACTTTTCACATTATTTTAAACTCAGTATTTTTGGATCCTGTACTGACTCTTTTAGACTCTTTTTTGTGGATCCTGTACTGACCATTGATTGATCAGTGGTCAAGCTATTGGCAGGTTTTTAAATGATGCTCAGAAGTAATCAACTGGGGTTAAAGGTGAGCCAGCTTGATGATATTTGAAAACCTGAGTTAAGGTCACAGAGGGACGCTTTCACGATCACACGGCAATTGACAAAGAGGGAAAGAATGTACTCGCTGGTGGAGGCTCTTCTGCACGAATGACCAGAACTAGAATGAACAGAATGTGTGAATCTTAAGTTATGGGGAGTTGAGGTAAAGATTATCGTGTTCGTTTTAGTCATGTGAGTCACATGTCTATAGCCAGTGTGCTTTGTGTGCGTTAGTATGCTAAGTAAGTATGCTACTTACCACCCAAGTTGCTCACCTATTATTTCCACCAGCCCACCCCTAACACAGAAGGCTAAAACCAGCCCTGAGCCGTATGCGAATAATATACCCATTATGATAGAGCGCTTTGAGATAAGTATATGTTCTCTATGAGTGCTTTCAAGTGTGTTTGTCTGTTTGTCCGGCCATTTGCTAACCTTACTTGAGGGAAGTAATAATAGTTTACAGAGCTTCGCTGAACACAGACGCTAAGGGCAAATCATCAATGGGGTCTCACAAAACTCCATATGACGCGCTGACGCAGCAACGAGTTCAACCAGTGAATCCGTAAATTCGGATCTCAACGCTCAGTATTCATGCAAATGTCAGCTTTTTAATCTAAAACAACTGACTCGATGCATGGTTTTTGCATACCCATCCCATGTTATTCCTGGTAACAGTAAAGAGTAGTTACTGTAGTTTAAATCTTATTAACTACAGCAGATTGCCCTAAAATATAGGCGTATGGGTGCACTTTAGTTTCTTGTAGATGTTCTAAATAATTTAATTTCTTGCCTAAACATACAAAATTACTTGGGGGTATTTTTATCAACTGAACTCTTGGCAGTTGGTTACGTATAATAGCTGGGATCTAAGGAATACAGTCATCTCAGTCATCGGCTATTATTGTTATTGGCCAATGTATGGCTAACTTTCTTTAAATAATGTAAATATTATTTCTTTTCAGCGTGCTGCTTCTTTGTTTAAACATGACTGGTTTCCTCAGTCTGTGACATCTGTCTTCCTGTATCCTGTCACTTCCAGACGCAGCCAAGTCACATTTTGCATAACTCTCTGACTGTCTTTGGATACTGTCTCTAGCTGGAGATTGCATGTCGCTCTGTTTAGTCAAACAGCGCAACACAAGTAGATCTTTATCTCTACTATCCTTCACCCCAAACAATGTCTGCCTTCTTTCCCTTTTCGCACCACCGTAGAAAGTTGTGATGTGGATCTGCTGACCGATCCTTGCACCTCCCGCCTCCTTCGACTATATTTTTCCTGTAATCTGTGAGGAACAATACCTGGAGGCATTACTCTTCTGGGAAAAAAAAGTTTCAGGAGCACGGGAGGAAATGAGAGAGCCTCTACAATCTGCCTCACAATGTTCTCTTAAATGTCAATCCACGTATCGCATTTGCCACATTGCCATAACTTTTAGAGATAATAATGATAAACATAAACAGAGCCAAAGAAAATGATTGCAACTAAATATCAACCCCAAAAATCCTGCACTACAAAATCCACAACTGTGAAAATCATATTCCACGCCTGCACAGTGCCTTTAACACTAAGACACAACACTTTTTTTGGGCCCGCGCCAGCGCTATGACATCAACACTGAAAAATCTCAACTCGTTAATATGGGACATGTGTACCTACTTGTAAAAGAACAACTACAGACTGACAAAAACACAAGAAATAAGCAGTGCTCTGTTTAGTAATGCAAAGACGTCAATGGTGATGTGAGAAAATACGATTTTTTGGGAGTTTTTTTTATGCTGCTTGTCGTGAAATCATATCCATATCTATTTCATGTATTCGCTTTCTGATTTCATTTGTCCAGGCCAATCATGTCCTTGTTTGATTCAGTGGAACAAAGACATTCCCCTTGGGATTAATCCTGAGACTAAAGCATTAATTGGTTCTGTGTTTAAGACCCCAGGGGGAAACCGTGGCCGGGGTCCAACATGAAAAACAAATGGGCGTATCGTCATCAAAATCAAAAATCCCACAGTTTGCAACGCCGCGCATCTGTGACGTTCATATGACACCGACTTGAATATTTGAATACTAGTGGAAAGTATTCAACTTGATGTAATATGTGGTTCTGATGAACAGTAACAGTTGTCCAGAACTGTCTTTGTTTGAATAAATCGGACCATAAAAAGACACAGTCACAGACCGGGTACGAGTCACTGTTCGCTTCAGTTTGCCGCTGATAAAGTTCAGACGGAGGAAGAGGTTGTAAAAACACTTTACTGCAGTATTCAACAACCCTTGGCTTGTGACTTCCAGAAAGTGCTCATTGTATACAAAAGACGAATTTAAAAAAGTGTCAGTAAAACAGATGAAGTGCGTGCATTATGTTACACAGATACTGCCATATTTCAGCCTGTTAACATAAATCACCGCGATTTCTTCAAATCGGAATCGTCTAAAAGTAAGGTTTCTGTACTGACCCTCACAGACATTTCTCTACATGGCAGTAACTCTAATGAAAATAAGAGTCCAGTAAAGTAAATGTCCTGTAAAGTCCTGCAAACTCAGAATAGCTCCCAAGCTTTGGGAGAGAAACGGGTGGTCTCATGGGATTGATTTTGTCTGTTTTATTGATTGTGACACAAAAAGAGAAATGCTCACGTGGGGTGCTCCGCTCATAATTACAAATGTTTGAGAAGATTAAAGGTTCAGTGCTTCGAGTGACCCAATGAGCCTTTCAGATAGCCGGGTTCCTTTATTGGTGGGATACCAAATTTGCATTAGGTTGTGGACTTAAAGCCAAGATTTGCATTGTAAATTAGAACGTGAGCTTCAATTTTTACTACAGCGTAAGCCCGGGTCGGAAGAAAATTAAAGCAGAAAAAAATCCCTGCAGGCCGCTGCTTACAACAGAGTAGTATCCATTTTTGCTGGGAGAAAAAAAAAAAACCCACCACATTAAATCTCTAACCACCAATAAGTAAAAGGAATAAATACATAAATAAATCCTCCTTTGTTTAGTTCAGTTCAGTTAATTTATACAGCATCCATGACGATCATCCTCTTAGGTCTTGATACCGTTTGGATCCTAGCGATTGGTGATTATTTGCTTTTCTCATTTACAGTTAATGGGTCTGGCCAAGTTTTAAATGTCATGGCAGTACAGTAAACAGACATATCAATAATTAAACAGCTTAGATTTTGTCCGGCAAAATAAATATTACATATCGAATTAAATATTAAATAACAAAATATGAATCTTCAGTACTGAGAGAAAACTTGTTGTTGTTGTTGTTGTTGTT
>JAPQRN010000002.1:21570229-21580801 GCA_037367275.1 Coranthus polyacanthus | reverse complement strand
GGTAATTCATTTTTAGCCAGACATTAATGGTCCTCATAGGATGACTTGTAATTCCTTCGAAGAATGCCTAATTTTTACAGTAACAATACAGCAGTAGTTGTAGATTTTAGTGACATATCTGGAGGCACAGAAATTAGTGTAAGATGAGATTTATTTTTGACTTCATTTGTACAAGATGATGACATTTACATCTAAAAATTAATGTTGTGGATTAAGGACCTGCAATAGAAGCACACTCTGTAGTGATTATTTACATTGGTGGATTAATTTGTCTTTAGGCAAAGCACGTGATGTTCTGTGAAGCTACTTTTGATTCGAACGTTAAAGTGTTGAACATGGAGTCTGCTGACCCCGTGGTGTGCTTTTACCCATGACTCTCATTCAGATTTATTGCAGCACTAAATACAACCAAATAAAAAGAATACTGTTACACTAGTTTATGGCTCAGTAATTCAGTGAATAATGTTACAGCTACAAAACCACAAAATGGCTTCACAGACCTTACGGCTGTGTAACAAATAAACGGATAGTCTATAAACCATGAGTGCGACTAAAGAACAGAATTACATGGAAATGCATGACTGTAGATATTTGTGTTACAAACATGAGCATTTCACCTGGAGGAATCTGCAGGGAGGGCACCTGACTACGCAGCCACTATGTCAGAAGGCTGGTGAAACACACAGTTAAGAGCTCTGCCCACTTTCATCATCACAAATCAATGCAGTGAACCAGTGAGAGATTGTGATTCATGTAACCTAATGCTTTAAGTTCTATTATATTTTACAAAAACAAATCTCATTTAACCTCTTGAGACCCTGCGTCCAAATAAGGGGACGTTACATTTTGCCGTTTCTGGCGTTTTATAAATCATTCTTAACTTAAACCTGTTGTCCTCATTATTAGAGGCTTTTTTTGAACCAACCAGTTGTAGCAAAAGCACAATACACTAATCAGCGTTAAAACAAGTTGGTGTCATATCAACGTGCAGCTGAATCAGAACTAAAAGTGGACAAGGTGCAAAACCTCCACAAATGTTATGGTTGAAACCTGGTTATTTATGCTTAATAATAGATATGCCATGCACGTTTGATAACTTTTAGCAACAGTGACAGGTGAGTTTGGAGAGAGAAACATGCAGCCTGTAGAGTTACAAAATCTTGAACAAATGAAGGCTTTGTTGCTTTGTTTGCCAGTTTCTGTTTTGCACAGCCGTGGTCAAACATTGAACTAAAGAGTTTTATGCTTTGTTACACACTGGCGATACACTGGATTATGCAGCAAAATAAACATATTATCCCCTTATGAGGAAATCACTGTGTTCAAAAACTACTTCATGTTCATGCGTTGTAGAAATCAGGCCCTGATTCTAAATAGCAGGGATAAGTTTTTAAAAAATCCATACAAAATAAAAGCTCAGGTCTTGGCTATGATAATGATGTTACAGAAATAAACTGGTGATGTTGAAGTTGAAAAGTATAATAAAAATAAGTAAGCCACATACTTTTGGCCTGCAGTATGTGCTTACAGGCCGTGCAAACGACGTTGACTCTGTTTGAACCCCATCATTTCCCATCAGTTTTTCCATAACCTTATTTCCTTTGGGGCACAGTCAGTTCCTCAACCCACCCTCGTCTCTTGTTTTCTGGTCTTCCCCCATCCTTGTTGCAGTTCCTGTCTGGTCAGACCTTGTGAATGAGAAATACAATATGAGCCTCTACTCTAATCTCCTTGAATTATCAACAACCTTGGGTCAAAAGGTAAGTGCATGCGATTGGCAATTAAGATCAGTCACACAGATCAATCCTCTTTGACCGCTTTTTTTTTGTCAGAGAACTCAGATGAAAGGCACAAAAGACATATAAACTTACACACGAATGTAAAATATTATCATTTGGTCATTTCTGTCTTGCCAGTTTGTTTTGATTTATCCAAACCAAAGCCTCACTCTAAGAATTCTAAATGTTTAAATATAACGATAGAATCCGTCTGTTATCGTACCTCAGGCTTGATAACATCGCATCGATGCAAAATAAGTGTAATGCATGTAATCAGAGCGTTGCACGTGTCTCACGCTGCCAATATAAGGCTTTGTACGGTGGAAGTTAAAGCTCAGATAGCTGATGATAATGAATTATTCACAAGCTGCGACTGTAACTGAAGTGGAGTTTTTGTAAAGACAAGTTCATGCCAGTACAGAAGACTGTGGAGAAAGGTCTGAAAGAAAAATATCGCCCTAAATTGCCACATCATTGATTCAGTGTGATAAGTGTCTTTATTGTTTTGGTTTGTTTTTTTTTGTGGAAATTGTTGCTTCAGGGGCAGTGTTTTCTTGCCCAGATAGATCATCCTTATCTTCAGAAACTGTAGTGGAGGATCAAGGAAACAGCAGATCCACTCCTCTCTTCTCTTCACTGAGGTACAATTTGTTCATATGTCGTTAACCTTTTCAGGGGTTTAACAGCAAATGTCACAGTAAGAGATTCAAAATGATGCTGGAAACACGTGGTCAATACAGTAGAAGATTGATAGCCCTGAGTCTGCATTAGAAGCCAATAATAGTAGTTACAAGTTTTCATTTAACTAGTTTAACAAATTTGTATTAAATGTTTTCGAGTAAAATATGTTGTCTGTTCTACTTATTTAAAGATTGCAATGTTAGAAAAAGCGGCAAAAAACAGGCTCCGCCTCTTTCTCTGGAAAGGAAAGCAAAATTGAAAGGATTCATCCTTTGTCCGTGCCTTTACCGTCATGAAACCGTCTTGCTGTGGTAGTTGGTGCCAAGGAAATCAACTAACAAACAACTTAAGTGGGTGAAAACATAACCTTCTTGATGGAGGTAAAAAAAAAATGTGTTGGAAGAGATATTGGCAGCTGAACTCAATGACCGACTACGTTCAAACAATGTGTCTCTGACATTTGTAATGTAACTCTGTTGTCACAAAATAGTAGTTAGGTTATTAAATGTGACCTTTTGGTCACATTTAATAAGGTAGCTAACAGTAACTTAACAGACCTGTTGTGCCTTGCATCCTTGTTATTTACTGCTATGATTGATGTGAAGTGATCACTATCAGGAAGGAGTTTGGCGTACTGTCAATGCTAAGGAATGTAGGGTGTAGCTAACGTATGCGGACAAATGCGGAGTGATGAATGGTACGTTCAACTTACACACATGGTAAACAGAATTTTTCAGGGGGATCTCTCTTTACACCACGTCCTTTCTCTGTCGCTCTCCCCTCCCGGTCTCCAAACCTTCATTTCCAGGAGGTCTGAGAGGAAGTCCGCCCCGAAGTCTTTCAGCAGATGGAAATAACCTTTCCAGATTGTCCTTGCTGGAGATATAATTATCACAGCAGCCCTGGCTGTTAGTGGAAGTGCTCCGCTGGCCCCTGGAATACCTTGCTTGTGACGTTGGTTTAGCATGGTCAGCCATCATTGCACTGAACACACAAACCTTGAACAGAAAGAAACAGAAATGAGTGAGTGGGGTGCATAATAGCCGGCCTGCAAGATGGCAAAGTGCACAAGGTCTGTCGCTCATAAGGATTTAGTCATAGTGTGAATCACCCTGCTCTCCTTGTCTGTTTCAGTGACAATAATTCATACATTAAACACTTTCCAGAGGGAGATAAACAGTGATTTAAAGATCCATACAGAGAGCAAAGATACACAGATATGCTGTACTTCATCTCTGGACCACAGAGTTGATCTGACCCAACCCCCACATTCAAATAATCAACTAGTTCCCAGTAATTATCAAATAGGATTTTTTCTTGAAATGCCCATCCCTAGTTTCTATAGTAGCTCAGACGGGACTTTTAATGCCATATGGCATCCAGTGTAAAGGTGCATTACTGTCACCTGCTATCTTTGAGTCTGAACATTTCTGATATTTTCAGAGCAGAAGTTTTTGAAGTTGCCATCTTGGCTTTTTGAGGCCAATCATGACTGTGTTTAACCAGAGGGTGTAGCTGAAGTGTGAGGGGCGACAGGTGAGCTAACACTGACTTCATGACCCTGTAAAACTTCATGAAACATTTTTGTAACTAAATTTTGGGCATTTGACAGTCTTGGTAATTATCACAACTACAGTAGAGCTGTCCAGAAGCTTTCTATTAGCACTAAAACCTTACTGACGGAGCTTAAATTTACAAAATGACCACCACCGCACTTATTAGAGGGTCCAAAAAAAAAAGCACAGCAGGCCAGACTGACTCCTGGGAAAAAAAAACAACTGACTTGGTATTTCTGTAATGTAAGTCTATGGTAGGCAGGCTTTTTGAAGCCAGCTCCTAGTGGTCATCTGTGGTAAAACGCTTAGAGATACTTACGCAGCGGCTTCCATTTCAAGCTGTGGTTTTTGTCCCTTGGTTTGAAGTTCATGGCAAGAGTATAAAAACGCTGCATGTGACGAGGTGGCCGGGACCTCTGACAGTTTCATTTAAATTCACAAACATACGCTGTGCATGTGGGTGGTGTGTGTGCCAGATTCAGTGCATTCAGATACAAATTCTACACACTTGGCTCGTGGTTTGGGTGTTGGTATGTCTATGTCTCTGCATGCCTGTACTCGAGTGGTGTATACTACCTTATCTCCCTGTTCCTGGGCACATGATGATACCAGTTTGTCACTAGCAGATACCATATGCACTTTGATGAAATGAAACCCTGTCCCCCTGAGTGTTCCTGGGAGCTGGCAGTTCAGACCGGGACAGCATGGTACCAAAATTACTCCCAGACAGACAGACTATTTATACTGTAGGCTACTAACCTCCTTATCACATGCCAGTACTTAAGAAATTACAGAACTTCTGTATCAAGCATTGACAGAAATGCGTGTTTTGGATTTTTAAATTCTTAACAGTGGTGAGGTAATAGACAATGCCTGAATGGAAAACCCCGAATGATTGAAATGTCTTTTGCTCCTTCTGAATACATTTCTAAGACCAATTCAGTAGCTCAGGGTCCTCGGGCATTAACAACAAAAACGCAAATGAGAAAAGGGTGAATAGAAATGTCTAAAATTCTGAAAAACAGGTTCACAGGCACTGCTTTCAAGACTGAATGTAGTCATTACAGTTTACTGCCCCAGATGAAGCTTAAAATAAACCTTTCACTGTTTCTCTCACACTTTAAATATGGTTCGCTTTATGCTTTTTTTTTTTTTTTACGAGTCTTGCATTGGCAGATTGAAGGCACCATTCCAGTATTTATCCAGCATTCATGACCTAGAACGCTATGTGAGTAGCTGGCAGGCAGGAATAGAAAGGTGTGAACAGGTCTGGCTGGTTTGCTGGATTCCCGATGTTTGAAACTGTGAACACCCGCCTTCAGGTAGCGTCATTTGTGTGCAGGTGTAGCGTGAATATGTACATAGTGTTCATAGCTCACATTCATAGCGCATACGTACTGTATGTACGATATGATAGTTAAAATGAGCCTGAATATAACATTGCTCTGAAATTTTTAGAAAGCAGAAAAGTAACATTTTCTGGTTAAAGGAAAGCTGCATCAGAAATTTGGATTTAATGAAGTCAACTATGAACATATGCCTGAGTGACGCGCTCAAATTGGAGAGTGCTCTGGTAATTGCATTAGAGAAATGTTCTTTTCCCACATGCTATCTTACTTCCTGCAGGTGTCAAGCAAAATTGCAGATATTCCTTTTCAACGTACTACATTTTCCTTTCAGGAGGTTCACCGAATGAGAACTGCAGAAAAAACACCGTCAACCTTAAAACTTAGTTCAGCAAAGTTACCCTAAGAGATGTGTTCGTCTGCGCAGAGGAGTCGTCAAATTAAAGTTAGTTTAACAGGGGCGTTTTATTCCCTTGCATCCCACCCATTGTGCTCTCTGGTGTTTGAACAATGATATTTAATGATTTGAACCAGCTTCTGGCAATTCTGTCTGTAGTCATTCTTACTGGCACAGTAATAGTATAATGAGAGAAACCCATGCTCTGCGGTTGAGACATTAAATAAAGTAAAGTTATTTTTGACCAACAGATTGCGATTTAGTGTAGTTTGGTCTTGAGATCTGGCCTGGGACTGGACCTGCGCGTAATAAAAACTATTTTTTTGTTCTCTTTTTTTTTCCTTCAGGTTGTTTTCCAGTTTCTTTAAATTGATTTCCACATTGGGTCGCTGATGAGGATGACTCACGTCTGTCTTTTTTGCTCACCTTTAATGCTGCTCTGTGAGGTTGCCATGCCAACATACATGCATACAGAGCAAAGGGTTAGGGAAAGACATGCATTAGTAAGGCTCGAAGGGATGCACTTGGGGGCTAAAAAGCAGAACGACAAAAGAGCAACAATTAAGGACTTCTGGGCAGAGCAGACACTTGGTGTTAAGCTTGGAACAAACATGGCCTTTCCTAAAATCAAAGAAATATTCTTTTAAATTGATGGCATTAGTAATAGAAAGAGCAAACAAACAAAGAGGGAAAACACGATTCATTGCCCTGCTCACTAAATGCCTCCCAAATGTCTGTGATGAGCTCCTTGATAGTAGATCCTGTGTAGAGCTCTAAAACATAATCAATACTCTTTTTTTTTTTCTTCCACCAAAGACGTAATCAAGGACAAGCATGCTTTCTATTTTTTCCTGGAATTGCAGCAATTATTTTGAACGACACTGGCTACATGTGCATCTACAACCCCCGAACATTTTAGCGTCTCTTTGTAGTTTTAATACTATTAGCACGAGGGAGAGAAAAAGAGAAAGGGAAAGTGATGTAAATACCAAAATAAGCATTAGGAGTGTGTGCAAGTCTACCTTCTAAAAGCTCAGAACAAATCAAAACAAACGTTGTCTAAATTTCTGTGCACACAACACCTATTGCACTGTTTATCGGTCCTGGAAGAGGGATCCCTCCTCATCGTCCAGATGTTTCTTCCATTGTTTTTTTTCTCCTGTTACAGTTTTTTTTTTTCCAGCAAAACCCTATCATGTGAATCTGTGATTTGTGATATATATATATTAAAAAATTCCACAAATATAACAAAGCGTTTTTAGTGGGTTTTTGCTAATCCTTCTGGTAAAGAGACGCATTTTCAAGTTTATTTTTTTAGATACAGTAGCACTGACATAACACACAAATTACTAACAAACTGCTTTGTTATGCAGCCGCAAAACTATTACAATAAAAGAAATCTATTATAATTCTTATTCTGTCAAATAATATTGAGCAGAATTGTCAGAAATCATTTTGAACTTACTCAGTTAAGTTTAGGGATTAAGTAAACAAATCAGATAAAGGAATAAAAAGATCTCAAAAAACACATGCACACATTTCTAGAGCAGGGCAATTTGAACACAATAGTGCTGTAGAAATGTATCATCAACAGGAGATGAGGGTCGTTCCAGTTTGCTATTCATCAGCCATTTTGACCTGTGCACTGAAGCATATAATCTGGGAAGTTCATTCAGTTTGATGCCTTTTCTTTTTTATCTTTTCTCATGGAAATGAAAAGCAGTGGAGCAAGTGGAGTCGCAGCCTGAATGACAACACTCTCTTCATCTTACATAAGGAGCCTGGCTGTCTTCTGATCGGCTTTTTTCTTTGTTTTGTTTGGGTTTTTTTTTTTTTTTTTTTGTCAAAATTGTATTTCTTTGTTACAAATTTACAGAAAACAATCCATTTCCATTTGGCTGAGCTTTGAAATAGCCCTCGGTAATGACTTTCCTGAAAAGTTTCCTTGGTAACCGACACATTTACGGTAACACTGCATCCCAAATGTAATGCAGTCGAAATACAAACGGCAAACTGCTCACGTTCTCTGTGGACGAGTGCTGCTGAAACACTTTGCAGCTTCCAGCAAGTGAAGTGTTTTTTTCAGCAAGGGCTTATTTATTGCTGGTCTACATATATCGAGGTCTGTATTATTTTTTTTTTCAGTGCGTTACCGCGACACTTAAAACATTGTGTAACAGGCATTTTTGTACAGATTTGTCGTCAATAGAGCTCTGACAAAGCGTGGCAAGTGGGACATGGGATCAGAGAGGCCATGCTATTTGATGAATAGTTATGTAGGAGTAGAAGCAAACAAAAGCAACACCCATAGTTATATTCACCCCTCCATTTCAAATCCGCGGCTGATAGAATTGAAAACCTGATGCTTATTGCAAGACATGCAGGAGCAGCCGTAATTCAGGTCCTTACAAGCAAATTACTGAGATCTGATTATATGGTGTATTATGGAACAGGATTAGAAAGAGCAGAAGAAATCCCAAAGTGAAGTCTTCATCGGTACAACAACAATCCACTGAGAATCAACAGTTGAATTGTTAAACCCAAAACCTTTTTATTCCTGCTCTTGACTGAAACTGTTTTGTAGCAACAATGAAGCGTGTGTGCTGTGTGTGGCTGAATATATTGCTAAGACACTTGTCTGTGTGTGTGTGTACATCTCCCATTCAGGTGAATAATAAAAGGAGCCCGACACGACAGAGAGAAAAATGCTCTGTTTTATGGCTCAGATAAGCAGAGTCAAGTGTTATTAACAATGAAGTGTTTTATTATACCGCCTGTCACTTTGCATCAAATATGATCACCTTGCTATTTGGAACACGTTTGCACAGAGAGCAAGTAGTACATACATCTGCAGGCCACTAAATTAAAATGCACTGAAACAATTTGCACTCATACTGCCAGTGCAAAAGTTGCTGTTTTAATACTTTGCGAGGCCGGAGCAGCTTGTGCGCATGTAAATCTGCCTCTAACGTATGTTCTGAAATTTGTAAAAAGTGATTTCCGCTCGGCGTTTCCACGTCAGGTCTCACGTTTGTAAGTCATTTTGTTTGTTTGTTTTTTTTTTGTTTTTGTTCTCCATGCTGGCTTTGTCTTTTGATGTTAACAAAGATGGCTTCTGATACAGCTACCCGTATTTACGCTGGGAGGGTTTTTACGCCCATTCAGCTCAGTTTTTAAATAATGATAAAAGTAATAGTTCTGCAAGGTCAGAATGTTCTGTCAACCGCTGTTTAAAAGATCCGTAAAAGAGAAATTTTGGGGCGACTCAATTTGCTCAAAAGCTTCAGAACGACCCCCCCCCCCCTTGCGCCGAGACTAATTTGCAAAAATGTTATCTGAAAACGATACCTTGAAATATAAAGTGTGCATAATTGTAAAACAACACATCCGCTTCAGAGTGGTTCACTTCAGACAAATGGCTCCTTTTCAGCAAGGAATGATAGGCTTCAGTTTTTTTCCACGGAGGTCCTGCGCCAAGATCACAGCTGATGAATAATGCAGCTTTTAATTTTAATTCCGAATTTAACTGAATGATGCATTAGCAGAATCTCCAATAGTAGTGTGTGTTCCGGAAGAGAGCTGATATAATTATAGAATCTGAATGCTCTGCTTCACCACCATCATCTCTGACGTGTTGTTTACGAAGTGCGAATCAACGGGATAATAGACTACCATCCAGCTGCTCACTCACCTGCATATAAATGGGAATATTTAGCGATAACAAAACTGCACCCCAAATAACCTGTAGGTGGCACAGACAGCCAGGAGCTTGAAGAACTGAGGCCTGCTTCTTATTTCTATGCACATATCTCCATTTCTATACATTTTCATAAATGTGATCTGGTTATAGCAACTGCCACAACTTTTGACCCAAACCAATACTGAAATACTATTTTTGCATAAATGTAATGTAAAGGGACTGGGTATTTCTTATTTTATTTCTCTTTGACTTCACAGTGATATTAAAGTGTGTGTGCATGTGTGCGTACAGCGAGGGCTGCTGCAAATATTGCAGTTAATGACCGTTGATTCTGTCTGATGCTTTTTTGTTTTTGAAGCACAAATTACACAGGCTTCTCTCAGACAGCAGTTGCTATAGCAGCAAGATCGCGAATGCACAAGTAGAGCCGACTTTGTAGACTTTGGAAACAACAGTAAGTGACGGTAAGTGAAAAGCACAACACCTACAAAGACGTCGACCAAGTGAAAGCACTCGTGTTTTAGTTCAATGACGTTAACACTGCACATTATCTTTTGCTATGGTTGTTGGTTGCCAATTTGTCAAGTGACAAATGAACATTTTATACAGTATACTGAGCGTGTTATTATACCCACTGGGACTTTTATTTCCCACGTTCACAAAAAGTTGTGCTTCCTCCAGCAACCATACAGTTTATGTGAAGGGGAAATGCAAAGAATACGCACCGAAATTCCAGTAAGGAAGTAAGAATCGAAAACATTTTTGACTTTTGACCATTTTTATTCATCGCAAAACAACAGCCCTCATTTGCGCTGATTTTTGGGGACAGGATTTTCAAAAGTAATTTATTTCTAATTATGCACTTGGCTTGACCCCATTTAATAACTCTGCTCTATAAATAACGGTAAGAAGCTCAGATCAGAGGAAAGATCTAAGCAAATGTAACACAACTTTAGGGGATGTAAATGATCTGAGTCAGGACTATCAGCGCTGTAGTGTGTGTATGAAGGGGTGGATGAGTGTGAAGGCGAAAGTGTAGTCGACAACACAAAAATAAACACAACACAAAACGAACCGAACCAACTGCCCAGATAGAGAGAGAGAGAGAGAGAGA
>JAPQRN010000002.1:21535371-21555752 GCA_037367275.1 Coranthus polyacanthus | reverse complement strand
TAGATAGATAGATAGATAGATAGATAGATAGATAGATAGATAGATAGATAGATAGATAGATAGATAGATAGATCTTCGTCTTCAGAGAGGCGTTCGGTGCCAAGAAACAATTTGCAACTGTGGGATCATGTCACCACAAAATATATAGGGTCATTACCAAAGCAGAAGCTAAAAACAAAGACATGGATTCACGAAAAACAGCAAAATCAAAACCAGGAACTTTTTGGTCCCCAAAGTCTCCAAGTCATCACCGAAGCTGCCAGTTTAAAGGGTTAAACCGAATCCCCGTGATTTATTGGAGCAGTTTTCTTTTGGGTGTTGCCTACAAGATCAATTATATTCTCAACTTGTTCTCATGAATCCACAATCACATTGACCTTGTCTACATTTGTTGGCCATCTTAATTAATAGGCAGAGAAACAGCAATTTGGACAGATGGCATTTATCTGCATGCCACTTACTATGCAAGTACCACGTTTGAGAATACAACTGACATTTAGTGGAGGCAAAAATACGCGCAATGACCCTTTACAGCCACTAGATGGCAATATTGCACCAAAATCTTCGCGCGGTTTACGAGCCAGTCAATGTGCTGATGTCTTCAAATGACCTGAGGTGGAAGAGGTCATCTTCATTAACTGTAAGATGTTTTCCTTTTAAGCGCGCAGATTATTGATTACATGTAACTTGTTTGTTATTGATCACCCTTGGCTTTATTTCTGAGACTGACACACGCAACTTCCCCACACTTTAAAATGTCTTCTCGCATGTTTTTTTTTTTTTTTTTTTTAATATTTAACTACACGGAATAATAGTGACAAAGTGTTTTTATGTAGGTATCGGGGAAATTACATTCTGCTCGTATCTGGTCTCTAGCTGTAGCATCTATATTTGTCTCCTTTCATGTCGACAAGAGAGCATATTGTTAGACATAAGGCCCGTTCTCATAAGCACATGTCTGTTTTTTTTTTTTTCCGAGTCATTTTTACGAGTCTTCAATCCAATCAGGCCATTATTATCATCAACCCAACCTTTTGATTTACGAGAACATCTGGCGGTTTGTAGGAGACGCCTACGACTCCTTTCTGATCAGTTACTTCAAAATGTCTGATAGAGTTATAACGCGGGGTTTTTTTTTTTTTTTTTTTAATAGCTTTCCCCATATGCGGACACTTGAACAGTGGTAGTATATACGCACACATTAAACACGCACTTACGCGTCGTTTACAGTGGGTTTGCATTCCTGCCTGTGGGTAATGGAGATATTTTGCGAGCCTTATTTGTGGGTGCCATGGAGTTAGTAAATCACAGCATTAACATGGCTGGATCACCGGGGCCCCAACTGACATCTCTGTTTTTGGATACTGAGACAGTGATATTTGGGCTAACAGTGTGTGTTGGTGCTCGGGTGTATAAATATATGCCACCCCAGGGGCCTCGACTGGCTGTTCGCGCTGCCCCGCATGCCGACCAAGGCAGACAGATCATGGAGAGAGAACCGGCCACAATCAAACAAATGTGCTGAAGGATAGCTCTGAACGTGTGTGTGTGCGTGTGTGTGTGTGCGTGCGTGCGCGTGTGGGAGCCAGGAGAGGAGCCAGCGCGAGTGTGAAAGACATTTTATCTCACGTTGCTTTTATTTGTCACTATTTATTGTATCGTGTACTCACGTGGTAGGGTGCTCACATTTCTCCACCCACAGCAGGAGTCATAAATAAACAGCGATAGACAATGATGAGACGATTGCGGGCGGTTTGGTGTCTAACCTTGACCGTTTATGGCATTTATCGGACTGTGGAATTGGCTCCTGCGTCTCAATCTACCGGCTGCGCAGATGAGGAAGGCGCACGAAACTCACAGTGCTGCGAGAATTAAAGCAAAAAAAAAAAAACCAAACTATTTTAGGTTAATGTAATAATTCCACAATGCGTGATTACACTTCGTTTTAACTGTGTATGACGTTTTTTTCCTCCCTCTGAGGCCCTTAATTGTGCGTGTTAAAGAGGAGCTTCAACGTGTCAGAGACGTTTTATCAATCCTCGATAAAATCTTAATTTTTAAAGATGCTCTCCTGATTAAAAAAAAAAAAAAAACACCCTCTCATTCTTTCTATTTCATTAGAATTAACCAAACAGTACTTACTGAACAGATGGCCCCCCATACAATTCAATTTGACAATTTAGAAATTACTAATGATGGGGGAAACCAGGACTGATGGGGAACATGAGTAGAGCTGTAATATCTTCAGTTTCTGCAAGATGGACTGAGCTGCAACCATATAATATATGTTTATTTTATGCTGATATGAGCCCAGTGTTAAGTTTCATGTATTCTGTGAGCATCCATGCAAGTGTTTTGTTTTTTTTTACTCAGATTTATTTGTATTATTTTTATTATTGTTTTTTTGTTTGTTTTTTTAGTTTTGGAGCAGCTATTTTTTTGACTGACTGCAATTTTTTTGGACAGCGGGACAGCACAGTTTAGCTGTAATCCTCATATTTATGTTGGATTCAACACTTAGTCCCGCAAGATTTATGTAATGCATCTAATCAAAGCTAATTTCAAACCATCGGGCTGCAACAGAAAATGTGTGCAGCGGCTTGCCAGGCTTTTTGGTGAGCTGAAACTTTCTTAAGCTCATAATCTGCCAGAGTTGATACTCTGAATGAACACTTGCAGTACGCAGTCAGTTCAGCTGTGATGATAAAACACCACATTTAAATTTCATTATATATTTATTAGAGTTGAAGTTTTTTTTTTTTAAAGTGTACTCCTACTGAGAAATTAGTTTGCGCAATGTTTAAAAATTACAACGCCGATGTTCTGTGATTGATACTGAATCGATTTGAGAAATGTTGTCTACACAAAAATACCTTTTTTTTTTTTACCTGGCACGCAATAGAGGAGCAACTTTTCTTCTAGTATTTTCCTCTATCTGTACAGTGGCAAATTTTGGCTCGACAGTAATGTGAAAAAAGTCCGCTTCATCTCATGCGCGTTTAAAACTCTGATCGGGTTGTGTTCGGTTTTTGTTTTGCAGACATAACAAAATAGCCCGTATCGCATTTTCACAATTACATCTCAAGTGACAAGGAAACAAATAGAAGTTACAACTACCCCGCGTCTCATCTTCACTCTGGCCCTTTGGTCTCCGTGAGCAAACTGCACGGATTAAACTAATGTCCTCCCCGTGAATTGATGTTTGATGGTCGTAAAAGCAATAAAGTGGTGAATGCATTAATTGTCAACTCCGAGCATATGCACCAAAAGGCAAAGCGCACACACACACACACACACACACACACACACACAGGCACTGGCACACGCGAGCGCACACACACCGCGCACAGCTTCTGGCTAAGTGGCTGGGGCGGGACACTGCGTGGGACAAGGCGGGGACAGCAGGCAGGCGGGCGGGCAGCGTGCTGGTCGGGTTGGTGGACAGCTGATTGTCCGTGTTATTAACTGTGTTTGGGGGCGTTCCCGTTCGCCATGTACACCACGCCCACCTCACCTACTAGTTCTCTCCTGTTTGGCATCCCAGAGATGGTCCAAAGTGATTCCTCAGGGAAGAAAAGAGCGCAAATCACCCGAGCAGGAGCCGACGAAGAGCGGAGTCGCTGTTACCCAGGACTGCCTCTTAATTGCGCGTAATCTTCCGTTTCATTCATCTGAACAGAGAGGACTTTGTAAATAAAGAAACGGAGCGAAGGAGGGCGAAGCGTGTTTCATCTCCTTGGTTTCTTTCTCACTGTGGACTGTTTGTTACAACAACTGACATTTTGCCTGTGTTTTTGTCAGCTGCACCTTGATCCGGGGGACTGTCGCCAACTCAGCGCAGCCTCTCATCCTAGCGCTTCCCCTTTCATCGCTCTCACGTTGTTCATCTTCATAGCTGCCGCTCTCCCCCCTTTTTCTTCAGGAATCGTTGACATGAAGTGCAGCTAACCCTGGATGCTGACAGCTCCCCTTTCCTTCCACATGTCGCATCTTTTGTTTACTTTGAGAAACACGCGCGCAACTAAACGCCAAGTGAAATAGACCACGCCACTTTGCTCCTCTGACAGCGCGATCAAACAGACGCAAGAGGAGGGGAGGCAGGGGAAAAAAAAGGAGGGAGCCAAGGAGAGGAGGATAGAGAGAGAGAGGAGAGAGTGAGAGAGAGATAGCGACAGTGTGAAGGTGCGTTTTGATGTTTGGCATCCACGACAGCATCCAGAGGAGTGGGAGTAGTATGAAAGAAGAGCCCATGGTGGCCGGGATGAACGCGGTTCGGACATGGATGCAGGGCGCCGGAGTGCTGGACGCCAACACAGCCGCCCAGAGGTGAGACCGAGGCGGCCTTGCGCTGCGCTGACACCGGGGCGTGGAGAGCACGTTAAGATCTGCGGTGTTTAAAGACGGAGCGGCTGCAACGCTCGGGGCAGCGTGTGTTTCCAGAGGACGTAGTCGTCGGATAACCACTATTCCCACTGGCTTTATAAAATTTTTAGCTCTAAAACCAACGTGTGTAGAAAAAAAAAAAAAACAAAACAAAAAAAAAAACAAACGTTACCCGAAGTGGTTCAACATATTTCTCGACGGAAACCACAGCTAGTCAAATCTTTTTGGAAGATTTGTAAGGTGTAAATGCAGGCTTAGAAGGTGAACTTCGGTGCCTGGAAAGTGTGCTGTGCGTTTGAATTTAGGTTTTTCAGCTCACTTCGGTGCTTGTTTTGGCTTGTTGGTTGTGATAAAACGCTGCTGCTAACTTGTCATGCATGCATGCATATGCTTTTTAAAAGCTCGAACAAGCACTGTTAAAATACACTTCAACTTTACTTTTAAACAAGTTGGTCAAGTTTAAAGTGAAAATACCCACACTTATCTCCCGCCGGCTAACAATCATAAAAGCTTTTTTTTTTTTCTTCTTCTTCTTCTTCTGGCCAGATTAGATTTGTTATATAAATGAGTATTTAATCCTTTCAAGCCTACAGCAGTAATATTTTTACTTATTTAATTATTGTTGATTAAAGTGCAAAGGGTCGTTATGTGCATAAAGGAGGGGTTTTAATTAAATTATATGTGGTTAAGAATTTCTGAATGGTCACTAAAACGTAGGCGGCTGTTGGATTGAAGAAGCACTTTACTCTGACACTGCTTTTTTTTTTTTAACTTTTTTTTTTTTTTAACTGAAGTCACTGATTTAAATTACCCTCGTTGTGGATGGTGCTGGTTTGTGCTTGTGTCCCCCGCAGCGGAGTGGGTCTTGCTCGGGCACACTTCGAGAAGCAGCCGCCCTCCAACCTTCGCAAGTCCAACTTCTTCCACTTCGTCCTGGCGTTATACGACAGACAGGGTCAGCCCGTGGAAATAGAGAGAACCACCTTCGTCGACTTTGTAGAGAAGGAAAAGGTGAGTTTGTGCTTCCCCCCAACCAAAAAAAAAAAAAAAAATCATTTATGACATGGCACACGTGGACTAAAATCTCCAGAATTCTCCCAGTGTATTATTCTTCTTCTTCTTTTTGTAGAGCATCGACTGGTGACTGACATGGCAGCCTATATTGGCCTGTTAAATCACACTGATAAATTACCAGACGTGTGTTAACAAAGTAGCCAGACGCACACAGCAGGGATCATTGGTCCTGAAGGCTTCCCCGTTGTGAATTTTAGATGTGGTTTCCTGAAAGACTCAGCAGAGCTCTGATTATTTTTTGTATTTTTTTTTTGTGCCTTTCTTTACGATCGCAAAAGTTTCTGTATTAATTTTTTTTTACAACATTTCCACCGTGGTGTGCGTCAATTGCACGTACGCTTTTGTACCCAGATGGATATTTGACTCGTATTTTTTGTGACAGTTCAGCACAGCGTGGAGCCGGATCCTGCTGCTGTTGTTGTCAGTCACGCTATATTTGATTCTCAAATCGAACATCAGTATCGGTTTTTGATACGTAACGAAATGTAGCATGAAGGAACTGATTGGAAATGGAGTTCAAAATGTTTGCTTTTTTTTTTTTTTTTTCATTAGCATTCACTGTGTTCATTATTTAGTAGATCCAAACGTTCTTTTACATTAATAACACATTTTATGCGGCGGTGATTTATTAAAATAAAAACTAATATATTTCATTTTAATTATTGCCTGTAACATTACAATATCAGTGCTTAAAACTTATCATTATGAGTTAGTTATGAAGTTATTTAAAGGCCTACTTTGCCAAATAAAATATCCTGTAAATTGTCAAACTATATCCTTCAGATGAATATTCAAATAATAACTTTTATATATATACATTTCTTGGAATAACTTACAGAAAGTTCTTTACACATTGAACCCTTTTCTTTCTTTCTTTCTTTCTTTCTTTCTTTCTTTCTTTCTTTCTTTCTTTCTTTCTTTCTTTCTTTCTTTCTTTCTGTCTTTCTTTCTGTCTTTCTTGTGTTTGCATGGCCGAAACGAAGCGAAGTCATTTTGATTTATTTCCAGTCAAAGAGCCACAGCACACCAGTAATATAAAATATCAGCTTGAGACCACAACGGTGAAGGCGCAGTAAAAGTCCCAGGAGGAGATGGTTTGCTTGCACTAAACCGGGACTGTTTGGTTTAATTTTCATAGGAAACGACGGGGGAAAAGACCAACAATGGGATCCATTATAGACTCCAGCTCCTCTATAGTAACGGTGAGTTTGGCTTCCATAATTTTTATGGAGCAATAACAAAAGCAGCGAGTGAATGATATGCCCAAACAAAGTGGGGAAACTCAGGAAACAAACGTTTATAAGGTCTTGTCGCTGATCTCCGTCTTAAAATGTGTTAAATTTATTTATTTGATCCTTTTATTGAGAAGGATCAACGTCTTAAGTTATCTCGAATGCATTACATCTTGGTTATTATTATCATTATTATTTACATTACATTGTTATTATTATTATTTACATGACATTATTATGTTGTGTTTTCTGGTGCTTCTATTAAAATACAATTCCTTGCTCCACCATGACAGTGGAAATAAACAACAGTGATGTGCAAAATAAAATATTTCAATATTAGTGGTGCCTTTGTTGCTGTTTTTCCTGTTATGTTAATTCTAACGATTTAAATTTTAATGAATGTTTTATAGACATAAATTCGGCAGGGATGAACAAGGGAAAAATGTTCCAAGCAAACAGACTGCATGCATCACGTACTCAGAGTCATTTGTTACATTTTGGACTCATTCATTTTACTTAAACTGCCTCACAGGGGAAGTCACAATTAATAAACCTTGTGATCTGGAATATCCCTCAGACTGGGAAAGACTTGTTAGTTACCTAGTTTTATTCTAACCATTTCTCCTTGTCTCTCTCTCTGTCTCTCTCTCAGGGATCAGGACAGAGCAGGACTTGTATGTCCGTCTCATTGACTCCATGACTAAACAGGTGAGAGATTCTACATTAACACATTAAACTGCAGGCTCAAAGAATTAAACTCGTGCTCGTGCTGGTCTGAATGTTGCCCCCACCTCCAAATGAACACCCCCCCTCCCTTCGCTCCTCCACCCTCGCCCCGCTGCATGCCTGTGTCTGAGACCCTCAACTTCAGCACAGCACAGCCAGCTTGATAAACGACCTGTCTTACCTGTGGAATACATTTACAGAGGCCCAGAAAAGTAGAGGACATGTGTCCTCATACTCTACCTCTGCACAGCAGCCAGTAAGTGGGGATGGTGTGTGTGTGTGTGTGTGTGTGTGTGTCTGAGTATACGTGTTTTTTTTTTTACAAGCAATAAATGTGTGTGAGAGACTGTGTGATTGTGCGTATATAGTGTGTGAATATCTCGGTGAGGTGCACAAGCGGTTGTGTGTTAGTGTGTGTATTTGAGAGAGACAGTGATGCATGCCAGCTCACTCTTTGAGGACCTTGACCCTCATTTCCTCAATGTGAAACAGAACAAACTATCCCAGAGTGTGTTATGGTCAATTCAATCACACAAAGAATTACAGAGCAGCACATGTGGGCTGGCGGACACTGAGGGAATTCTCCGTTAGGATGAATTAGATAACGAAGAAAATAAGCCTCTTGAACGCTGTTTTGATATCAGGTCTTTTGTTTTGCCAATTCTGCCTCTAGTGCCATTAGGCTTGAAGAGAGTTTGCCTTAGAATGAAAGTAGTAGGAGGGGATTTTGTTTGTGTCTGTGCACACGGATGTGTGAATGTGTCTGTTTGTGTGCGTGCGTTTGCATGTTTATCGGTGTGTGTGTGTGTATTTGTGCAGGGTGATCACAGCCCTGGAGAGCATGTTGAGTGGGGTTGGAGGGGTAACCAGACTAGATTTTTGGACGCTGTGCTGTAGGGACCAGATGGTGCACTATACTCCAGTCTGGCAGTCCAACTGCTCACTGTACACTGCATACAAACATACATGCACACACACAAAAAAACACATATGCACACACAGGACTACACACACACACACACACTGCTCTCACACACACACATAAAATGCTTTCTCTCTTACTGTCTCTCTCAGAACAGAGCGTTCCTGTTCAGGAAGACCGGATTCCCACGATACACACATTTGCCAGACAGACAACACTACTCCCAGATTACACAAACACACACACACACACTTCTGTTTTTTACTTGCCCCCGTATTGTGGTTCACTTTTTTTTTTCTTTTAGCACTTTAAGAAATGTGTTTTCCTTCTTCAGGCAATTGTCTATGAGGGCCAAGATAAAAATCCAGAGATGTGTCGGGTCCTGCTGACCCACGAGATCATGTGCAGGTAAGAGAAAACACACCCAGCTATACACTGTCATTTTTGATCTGGTCGGTCCATTTACAGTCTCGATGAAGATGAATGAGTTTTTTGTCCCCCATGTTTGAGGTGTCTCTGTTGGTGTTAAAGGGGGCAAAGACATGAAGAGCACTGCTAAATTACAATAGAAATGTTATAATGTTCTTCAAAGTGGGTTGGGGAGATGGGCCCTGGCCTATTTCTGTTAGTATGTGTGTGTCTGTGTATATGCATGTGAAAGTGTGTGTGTGCATCCCTCTCATGTTCAGCTAATTAGGACAAGGAAAAGCTCATTACTCAAACCCATCCTCCTTAGTCTGTGTAATACATGCAGTTTGCTGTGTCCTGACAGTGAGCTATGTGCAGAGGGAGACAGACTCAAATTACACATAAAATACAGATGCACACACACTCAAATGTACTAAAGCAAGCAAAGCACTTGCAGGACGTTGCATGCATTTACAGTCAATAAAAGCATCACACAGCGAGCGATTGTCTGTCAAAAAGCAGCCAAGTAGAAATACATGAAGAGTTACATTTAGAGAAATGGCTAGTGGCAAAGCACAGTCACTTCCTGGTTATCACACAAGGCAATTTAGATCACTTGTTTTCATATGCTGCAGGAAACAGTCGAGATCAGAAATCTGATCTGGCTCTCCAAGCCTCCTGTCCTGAGGGACTCAAGAAAGTAGGGGGAGGGTCAATCTCTCCCTCCTCTTCTCTCACTCTCTTTTGTGTCTTTCTCCATCTCCTCCCACTCACATACAGTAGATGCACACATGAAGCCGGATACAGGTACACCAGACATGCATAAACACAGACGAGCAGACAGAGAAGAGAGCAGGCACAACAATACTTTTGGGGGAAAAAGGGGGGTTTACGGCACAGCACATTGTAACATTGTGCTGCAGTCAAATGATTCAGAAAGGACTCGTCACATCAGTATGCAACCCCCTTCTACCCAGCATGCACTACTCCCCAGGTCCAGTGGGACCACTCTGTGACCCACTTCTGAGAGAGAGAAAGAGCAAGAGAGAGAGGCGGGATAGAGGGAGGGGACGAGCACTGAGGAAAAATAGAGAACATAAGATGTCTGGTTGTGTGATGTCTGACAGAAATGGAGCTAACCTGAGCCCTGGAGGCTAATTCAAGTTTGTATTCAGCCCCATTCAAGCTCACAGCCTTATCTCTTCTCTCCAAACTTTGCCTAAAATCGCCCCGCTGATCTCGCCTACTGTAGTGCTAGAGCCCTGGTCTTACTTCGACAAGCCAGACAGAAATCCATTTCACGCTGTTTCTTAAACTTCACAAAACTCTCACGCCCTTTAACTCCTCTTTCTCTTTCCTGTCCGATCACCTGACTTCCCTTACCTTTTCCTCACTTTATCTTGTTTTTCTGAGTTGTTCTCATCCCGGTGACTAACACTCCTTTGTCTCTCGCTCCCCCCCCTCCCCCCCTTTACCTGGCCTCCCTGCAGTCGATGCTGTGATAAGAAGAGTTGTGGCAACAGGAACGAGACCCCATCAGACCCTGTCATCATCGACAGGTAAGCAAACTTTGCCCCTTAACCCCAGCCTACATGATGCGCTGTCATCACTAACACAAACACTGTGTATGGGTGTAAAGAAGACCTGTGTGCAGAACAGCCCTGCACAGGCAGCAAGTGTTGCTTCTTCAATATGGTATAAACACATAAACAAAATAGCAAAAAATAATGGCAATATATATATTTTTTTGAATTTATAACCTTTTCCGGGCCGGTGAAGTAAGCAGATTAACGCTATTGATGGCCGCTGATTTTAATTAAAAATGTAACACGCGGGGCCACATGAAGCAGAGCCACAGGTTGCTTAAATTTCAGGAACCGTAATCCTTTCTGTAAGCAAAATGTGTGAAACGGCAGTTAATAATATTCCAGTGGTGTGTGTGAAGTGGAGGAGCAATCACAGAGCATTTGAGCGCGGCTTCAAGTGTGGTCAAACAGTGTTTGTGTGGTCAGGCTGATGACTTAGCTGATGAGCAGTTAGGGTTACACCAACAGCCTGGTGTGTGTGTGTGTGTGTGTGTGTGTGTACGACTGCGTGTAAATCTCACTCCGGACGGGTGGCACTGAGGGTTGTTCGCTGCTTCAGACACTCAGACAACTGCACTCACTTTTCTTTGAGTGCACACCTTTCCCCTGCTGTCATAAACTACCAGTGACTGATGCAGCGGCTTGCATGATTTACAATCAGTCAAATAAAATGAAAGCCCCGTAGATTTATATGCAGGGCTGCATTGTGTGTATGTCTGTGGCACACATGGGGACATGCAGTGTGAGAGAAATGATTTGTTTATACTTAAGCAATTGTTGAAGCGTGCACTCCTATGAAGACAGAAAAAAAAAAACAATCTCGCACGGTAGCATTTTGTCATCTGTAACCGAGCCAAACTTTTTGCGTTATCCGGCAAAATTATTTACAGTGTCGGATATTTAGATTTTATGTTCTGATTTGAATTTTTCACATTTGAGTGTATTTATGTGAGTGTTAATGAGGCAGTGACCTGTGCTATCTGATGAACACAGCTGTCCTGTTCTCGCTGCTGCTCTGTCAAAAGCTACTCTTTACCTGCGTATGTGTGTGTGAGTTTGTGTGTGTGCGTGCGCCACCCTCGTTCCGCTCCAGTGAAGCGGAAGGCCTCACCTCAGCGCTCCCTGAGACAGCTGCACCCCACCACGTGGCCTTTAGACAACACGCCTGCCCATCACTCTGTGCATGTGCCACATTTCTGATTTTTGTTTCCCCCCGTGTGCATACTTGTTGAATTTCTCATCTGTGCACTCGCTCTGTTTTTCCGGCGCCATCCTGGCTCGCCATGGTTAAAAACCTTCCCGCAGTTTGCTGTAGTTTGAGCGGTGCCACCTTTGGTGAGACAGGCTGATCTCGACTGTGAACAGCTTTCCCACTCTGAGCATGTGTTGTGGTCGCTCTCTGGCGGTATTCCCCTGACGCCCAATGGCTCAGGTGTGAGGGCAGCATTAACGAACAACAAATTAGAACAGGGGGAGGGAAAACAACAGCAATATCACTGTTTTCCTCTCCAGCGAACACTCTTTCTGGACAGGAAAATAGGTCAGGTGAGAGGAGAGCGACTGAGGAGGGGCTAGCAAGTTTTAAAGGGAGGACTGGAGGGGAATAAGGAGAGGAGGGTTTATAGTTTGCTCATTTAGTACCAATATATTCTTGGCAGTTGTAATAATCAGGGATTCATAAACAAACAAACAACTGTGAGGGTGAAACTGACTCAATTATCATGACTTCCCCTCCTTCAAATTCATAAAGAAATACCATCAGCAGCCCCTCTCCACCCTTGAAGTTATTTAGTTCGTTAAATAAGGGCTCGTTAGCCCTCTGCTGTTTCGCAGAGATGATTAGATTTTACAGCCCTAATTAGCTGGGCTAGCTCTAACTCTTCTGGAAGAGTAATGGGTCTGATTGCCTAATTAGCTCTCTCTCGTTAAGATGGGAGAAACAGGCCACTGCAGCAAAACCGCAGGAATGAGGAAAAATAAAGTCAGCTAATGAGAAACTTATTTGATTGTTAGGAGAACAAATCTGGTACAGTGTGGATCAGCAGCGCTCTGGGTACTGTACTCGCTCACCGGGAGAATCTCTCTCACCCTCCTCTTTATCCCGCCTCCTGTTGAAAAGAGAATTTGTTCGGGCATTAATGCGTCTACGAGGAGCAATATGATACAGATTTTAATTCCGAAGTGTGTTTGTTTAAGCTATGATGGCAAAAAACACTTTAACATTTCTTCGCTTTTTAATGAATTTGAGACATGCCCAACAATCGGTTTTGTTGTTCTGCTGTTTTGGTTTCGGATCTCTGACTGTCTCAGATAAGTTTCAATGTCATCCATCTGTTCTGAATCAGGCCGTGGCGAGGACAATTCATGTTATATTTTATGTATTTAACCTCCATGGTGGTGAGTTTTATTAAGTTCAGAGAGAGCGCAGCATGACATGTTGTGTCTATGCTTGACACTGGGCAGAAGAAGCAGCTGAAAGGTGAGACGCTTCTGTTCTGTGCGCCTTTCTACGTCTTCCCCAGGGAAGCATGTGTGGTCTACTTTAGCCTCTTACAGAGTCAGGATAATATGAGGGGAGCCCTTAACCCCCCACTTCCACTTCCACCTCTCTCCATCACTCCTGGTTAGCGTGGGGTTAATCATATGCAGCCACTGCAAGTCAGTCCATCATCTGCCTGGATGGGCCCCAAATCACAAACACATTTTCCTCTCACCCGTGTACACCTTTGGTATCTTTCAGCATAGCTTCTGTGGTTTCCTCCAATTTATTTCCCTACAGGACTGTTTTTGTTCATTTACTTGGTGCATCCATGTAATTGAGGACTAATCTCTCAGCCCTTCTCGCTTTGGGGGTATGAATATCCCTCCGGCCCCATGTGTCCTCTCTAGCCTCATACCACCTGTGTCCCGTGGCCCTTTCCTGCCTGTCCAGCTCCCCCAGGCCCGCTGCAGGGTGTCCCACAGGCAGGGAGAGCCTCTCCTGAGGGGGGACAGAAACTCTCTGTGACCAGAGATAAGGATCCACTGGATATCCTAGTGTATCCCATGATCCCCCGTTTTTTTTCTCTCCAGTGACAGTGCGGGGAGGGCTGGTTTTTTCAAGTTTACATGCACAGACAATGTTATTTCAGGTTTATTGCTGTTGTTGAGGGTGTGCTTGTGTGTGTTTGTGTTTGCGCACACTCCTGCAGCCTGCTGTTGATGTGGTCCATTTCCTTGCATGCGTGTCTGTGCTTGGGTATCCGCGTTGATGTTGGTTATTTCCCCAGGAGTGTGTGTGTTGATAGAGGCCATTTCCTGACGAGTGTGTGTGTGTCTTGAGTGAAGAATGTCGGGCAGGAAGTGCTCCTCCCGGGGAGAATGATGTCATGGCCGCCGGTTTCCTGTGCTGTGACCGAGTGGAACAGGCCGACTCTCAGCTTCACGGTGGTTAGTTAGCATATGTGGATTAGTATCATGGTTAATGGTTTTGGTTCACCTCTTGCCTTTTTTACGGTCCACATCTGGTTCAGTGTCACACCAGATCAGCTGACACATCTGGAAGATACAAATAAGCTGTAGCGCTACCAATCTTTTGGCAGTGACATTTTTTAAAACTTAATGAATTTTGCTGCATAGCTTGTTTGTCACTCTCCCCATCCTTCTCTCCCTCTCTGGTGGGGAACCCCCTCATTGTTTTGGTTGTTATGTTTGGATGCACTTCCTGAGGTGAGAGGTCATGTGTTGCCTTGGCTGGGCTAACGTGCGCTAGTGAATAATGTATGTCATTGACTTTATGTCAGCACTGCCAGCCCCCCAAGCCGAGCCCACCCATGTTTAATTCATCCATCTCATTTGTGTGTGTGTTTGTGTGTGTATATTTGTGTGTGTATGCGTGCGTGTGTGTCATTTAGAGGCCCAGTCTGCACCTGTCCAGCCATTAGCCCTCTTCTCATTTGCATTTGATGCTAATGTGGTTTACTGGCAGAGCCTTCCGTCCCCTCAGCTTAGTTTCACTTTCATATCCACGACTGTGTTACTGAGAAGGTGAAAACACACTTACAGTACACATATCCTACATTCCTCTGACTGTATCGGTTGGGGTCCGTGACTAAACGCTGAAGTCTTCATTATGTATTTTTTCCCCTTCCTTTTTCTTTGGATCCGATTAATTTTATGCAGGTTGGCCATTGTTTTGTCTTACTCTTCCTTTTTTCAGATTTTCTCCCCAATGTCTCATTGTTGCCTCTCTATTGTGTCTCTTACGCACTATCATCCTAGCTTGACATTTCTCCCTTAGACACAGTATTTTGTGAATTACAGTAGCTCCTCTAAGATCGTATGATTTTACCTGAGCTTGCTTTGGTGTTGTCTTTGGGGGAGGATAGATCTACTCAGAATGTGCCATTTTTTTCTCCTCAGATGATTTCTAGATGTTTTCTTGTTGATATGCTGTTTCTTTTGTACAGTCTTAGGGGGGACAGCTGCATTAGATGTTAGGGGAGGCTTTGAAAAGGACTGGCCCTGAGCTGGTTGTGGTGTTTGTGCAGGGCTCAGGGGCAAAGCAGCAGAGTTGCTGGCTCATCGATATGCAGGCAGAACTCCCCTCCCTCAGGTGCTGGCTGCTTTGCAAATCTGCCTCTTCATACACACACACATAGACACAGATGCTGGTCACACCCTCAGATAAACTTATATACAACACACATATGCAGACGCACGCATGCACAGTCATAAGAATCCACAGGCGTGCAAAAATATGAGCTTACACGCACATACACACACATGCACACACACATTGACCTGCAGCTCTCTGCAGCTGTTTGGTTGTGTTCTTTTTTCCCGGCGGTGGTTTCGCCCCCCCAAGGGTTGGAGGAAAGCGCAGCCCCTGGGGACGGCCGGCTGCGCTGATTGACAGCAGAGAGTTTGGAGGTCGAGACACCTTTAAAACAGCCCTGCCTCTTTCTCTGTCAACTGGACCTTCAACACTCTAACCCCCAACAACTGGCTCGCTTTCATTTACAAACACCCTACGAAAAAAGAGAAAAAAAAATAAATTAACATTCCCACACTAAACCTGGATTTGTTTCCACAGTATGAAATATCAAATTAGCACAAGCTGTTTTTGTTTTCTGGCGAGGAAGCAATGTTGTATCACACTGGAATTAAGTGTTTTTACCAGTTAAGTGTCTTATCCTAAGGAAAGATTGCGTGTGTATTTCATTGTTTTGTTTTAATTCTTTCCCCAATAAACTAAACAGACCAGCTTTCCCACTTTATTGGTAGTTAAGCTAATGCTCCCCAGCTGAACGCAGGTAACAAACAGTTTATTAGGGCATATAAAAGGTAATTTACAAATGTCATAACAGCGAAAAGTTCTGGGTTTCATGACACAGGGGAATTTTTAGGTGAGAGCTTCTCTAAATAGTACCGTTGTAGCTCTATTTTTTCTGCAATCTGCTTTGTCATTACTGCTTGACATTCCCTGCTTGACCTGGCCGCTCTCCTTGGCCGTTCCCTCCGCCTTTGTGTCAGTGTTTGTTCTGTCCCAGAATGAAGGGGTTTGGTTGGCCAGAGCTGACCCAAATGAGTAGCGTCCTACTTCTCTGAGAGCTATTTAAGACATTTCTGGTGTGGAAATTGCAGAGCAGAGAGATAGAGATAGAAGGGGCATTAAATAGAATGAAGATATATTTACCATATGAAAGGTTCTCATGTATGACTTGTGACTGTGTGTGGTACTGCAAGTGAAGAAAGAGTAACGTTTTCCAGGATTTAGTCCGTGACTCGCCCTAGAAGATGCGCTCAATTTGCTTTTCAAATGAGGCGTGAAGAGCGCGAATGTGTGCCTCTCGGTGTGATGCTATACATTTGTACGTGCATGGTTGTGTGTGTGCGTGGAAGGAGCAAGGCTTTGTTTTCTCACTGCTATGATGTGTGTGGACAGTCTCCCACTAAGTGCTCTCTCACAGCCGTTGTGTTACATGGCTGCCTGTGTTGTTGCTTGTAATTGAATAGACACACCAGCTCCTCTTAGTGGAGGATACTCAGGCCTCCCCTCCCAGCAGGCTGAGCCGGTGTGTCATCGAGCAGTATAGCTTCCAGCTGCCCTGATGTCAGAGCCCCCTCATGATTCATTGTTTACTGATTACTTCTGCTAAGCGAGAACGCAGACAGTATGCCTCATGCCAGTTGCATACCACGAACTGGCGTCTCACTTCCCCTCAACCAGTTTCCATCCTAGCCCCTCTTCTGGCTCCTTACCTCAGCCCTGTAGCCCAGGATGTACGTCCAGGTGTCCAGGATGAGTGCTGGTGACCCGCTGTGCCCGAGTAAGATGTATAGTCTGTTGATTGTTTTCCATCAATCTGTCCAGGAAGAATGGATCGCTGGCCAGGCGCTGTGAGCTGCGCTCTCAGTTTCACACGCCACAATGGAAGGAAAACCTGCACGGCATGGGGGAGACGGGGGGGGGGGATATGTATTGTGATAGTGGTGGTGGGATTTTGCAACAAAGTTATGGCATTTAAATGAGAGGAATAGATCCTTTTAAAAATATTCTGATTAATTCAAGTGAAAATGTCCCTTCCTTCCTGTAAGACATTTTTTTATTTTTTGACAAAACATGAAAAAAAATGTGCTTCTTCTCTGGCACTTATCTAGGCTATTCAGTAATACTATCATTATTCAACCTTTTCATATCTCCTCTTATATATGAGTTGTGTGACATTGAGTTTGACTAATTTGAGCTGTAAAGTTAAGAGACAAAAGGAAAGCTTCAAGGGAGTATCTTTGCTGTAATTAAACGTAAAGCAGGGACGTCAACATGCAGACAATTATGGTCAACAGCATTGTTCGATCAAAGAGATGATATATTCTTACGTTCCTAATATATTCTTTTTACTTTGCATTAATCATCAACAAATGAGACCCAAGCACATGTCACTGTTACACTTCAAAAAGCCGAGCTGAATTTAAAGGCCTTTGTTTGTGTTTATGTAACTGATGAGGGGAGACAAAGTAAGGCGTAGGCAATCGACTGAGACACTTTGTTGTTTTACACTGCCTCACCCCTTTGTGTGTGCTGCTAACGTTGTTTGTTTGTTTACCGAGTGGCTTGACCTCGCTGAGAGGAATGTTCACTCGTTTCCTTTTCTTCTGCATCTCCTCCTGTGTTCGTCTCTCTGGCTGCCTCTGATTTTCTCCATCCATGTGTCTCTTTCCTCTCTTCCTCTATCTTTCTGCCCTTCTGTCTATGTGTCTTTTCTTTTGGTCCTCCCACTCATAACTCCAGATTTAACTCTGAAGGTTTTTTGGTTAATCACACTTGGAATCTTCCCGCGTTTGAACGCTCTTCCTCGGCAGCGTGTCTTCCTCGATCTCTGCGTGCAGCGCGGGAGAGAGTCACGCTAATTATCCCAGTTATTGGCTTCTCCAACACAGGAGCTGTGATTTACATGAGGTGACATTCAGTTCAAACGCACAGACCTTCACAACCTTTTTCTGGAAAACAATTAACAGCACCGCTTTCTCCGCTGCTCCCCTGTACCCTCTTTTTCTCCTGCTACACCACTCCCTCTCTCTCTCTCTTCCTCTGGCTATTGTCTTCACACAAACAGAGAAGATGTACTGCTAGAAGAGTGAGGGGTATGCAACGAGGCAAAATTGTTGGCGCATGTTGTATAGCGAGTGATTACTTTCTCGTTAATTGGCAGTTATTCTTTTGGGTATATATACAGAGAGGAGTTCTGTGTGAAGCTCACATCCAGACAGCATTAACTTCAGCAAGATTGTAGCTGATAGTGGCGTTTAACTGTGTCACATTTATACAGTACTGCACCCCAGTTTATTCGTTTCTTCCATGTTTCTGTCTCTGACCCCAAGAAAATTCAAGACCCACACTTATACGCGCTCATAGGGGCAGACGTATAGCCCACACGTGCGTTCAAACACAAAGACAAACTTACAAGCGTGCCGTTAATGAAGCGCGTCTCTCTTCTGTCATGACGCCCGTGTTAGCATGACAAGATGTTTACACACACAATCACGGCCGCGCCTCTGATGTGGGCACGGATGAAAGAGAGATGAGAGGAGAGGAAAAGAGGAGGCAGAGACGTGATGGTGAGCGTTGCGTATGGACTGCTTTTCTCTGTTTGACAGGAGGACAGTTGTAACAGTACCCCACTGAGAGCAGCGAGTGGGAGAGAGACTTAGAGGCATAGACAGACAGACACAGAAAGAGATGTACCTAGAGGAAAAAAAAAAGTTCTGAATAGGAAAGACGTTGGAAATATGTTTTTTTTTTTTTTTTTCCTACAGAGGACTTCTCTGAACTCAGCCACATCCTCCAATCCAGAGGAAAACAATTAGATCCACCCGCTTCCCCTTGTCCCGCAGTGTAGATTACAAATGAGCAAACCAGGCATTTATCACATTACTACAAACATTTATTAAAGCCGGTTCCCCTCTAAAGCTGCAGAGATAACAGTGGGTAATTGCAGAGACTGGCTCTATTAGTTAAGTATGCCTAATGTCACTGCCTCAGAGCATTAATGGACGCCGTAGTATTATGTTCCTGCGCTCATTACCACCCCACTCCCCTTCAAACAGATACACACTCATACGCACACACATTCACACACCCTCTCCCCCTCCATTGACCCTGCAGCAGGAGTCTGTGCCACTCTAATGAGAAATGGAAAACACTGCTCCGCAAGCTTCAAGACACACACACACACACACACATGGACACACACACATGGCGGGAGCCATTACAAGGGGACAGAGGGGTACAACAGTATAATCACACACGCCCAGGGAAACAATTGTGCCGTTATCAGAGTGATCACATTATAAAAGTTTAATAAACACCAAACGGCCTAATGGTGAATTAGCCTGCATCTGCCCTGTGTTGTGCCAGGCTATAATTAGTGATTTAACAGAGACAAACAAATGTTTTTAGCCAGAGCTTTTCACAGTCAACAGATTTGTGCATTTTTAGTTGGACATAAATTATCGGGTTCGCCAAGAATTAAAAGAAAATGTGTGGCTGCGATGATTTGCGAGGTTTTTAGCGTGTGATCTTGACTAGAAGGCACCAAAAGTCACCCGTGTTGTCGTCGTCGTCGTTGCTGAAAGACACGCGCAGACAGTCACACAAACAGAGAAGGAGAGGAGAGTTTGGCTCAAGCCCCAGTCTGGTTTTCTAAGTGGCACTTGAGATGTGTATGGAGAGAGGCGGATGGGTGCTTGAGATTGTTGAGGAGTAGGAGGAGGAGAGAGAAAAGAGGGAGGAGTGGGGGGGTTGTGGAAAGAAGAAAAGAAACAGGAAGAGATGGCCATGAATGACGTGGAATAAGTTAGTCGAGAAGGGGGGAAAAAAAAACCGATAGCTCTCAACTCGCCTCCTTCTCTCAGGGGTAAAACGAGCAGCTACGGTTGTGTGTCTATTTTGATACTTGTGTGTGTGCACATTTACACGTGTGTGTATGCAGGCATTGACGTTAAATCAATGACAATTTATAATTTACAATCACATGGACCTATCACTTTTTATAGGGCCTCCATCCTTGCTCATCAATATTACATCAGGACCCAGACTCTCAGTGTGAGGGAGCAGGAGGGTGAGAAAACGGCTGAGGAGAGAGAATATGGCTTGGGTCCAGTATATGTGTGTGTGTCTGTGTGTGTGTAGCGGGGGGTGTGAGTTGAGGGGGAGGAGGGCATCTGCTGAGGTTGTAGAAAACATCGCTTCCAGCATACACAAATGTGCAAACGCATACCATACCTCGCAAGTGTATGTGCCCCTGCATGTGTGTATATGTGCCCCTGCATCTGTGTGTGCATGTCCAACTGCTTGTGTGTATGTGTGTATGTATGTGTGTGTTTGCTTGCCAGCTGAGTGACAGCTTAGTATTGATCTGTGGGAGGCCCCAGTGTCATTAGACCCAGTATGGACCAGCAGGCACACGTGGAGGTCAGGGCATGGAGTTTGGTGTGTGTGTGTGTGTGTGTAGATGAGTGGGGGCCCAAGTGTTCAGTAGTGACAGGCTCAAGCCTCTGAAAGAAAAT
>JAPQRN010000002.1:21524661-21535271 GCA_037367275.1 Coranthus polyacanthus | reverse complement strand
TTAGCTCCCCATAGACCTGTTTGTGCCTGTGTGTGCGTATGGTGTGTGTGGTGTGTGTGTGTGTGTGTGTGTGTGTGGAGGATGTTATTATGCAGTCTTGGTCCCCAGTGAGACTCAGGAGGCAGAGAGAAGAATCAAACTCATTACTGAAACCAGGCCAACCTGTGTTAGGTGCTCTGCTTTCCCACACCCAGAGAATTAGCCACAGTGAGATACACCTCCCATTTCTCTCTCACTTCCTCTGCCTCTGCCTCTTTCTCTTTCTCTCTCTGTATCTTTCCTTTGTCTTTCTTGCTTACTTTCTTTCGTTTCTTTCTATCTCTCTTTGTCTGTTTCCCTCAGCCCCCCCTCAGCTGATGACTGAAGGTGCGTTTGAGGAATCTCACCGCTAGGTGAACCTGCTAAGATAAGATGAAACACAGACACAGGGCATCTTTCTATCATATTCTGTCTCTCTGGTGGTCTGTATCGCTCTTTTATCCCCCACCCAGCCTCTTTCAATCTGTTATTTTACCTTCAGAATAGCAAAATGCGGGAGAAAATGTTGGCGAGCACTGTTTTCCTTTTCATATTAACAGCTGAACAGTGTGCATATAGGCTGTGAACCTTCCTCTCTTTTGTCATAAAATTGTAAACTTCATGAACTGCTGCTTACTGCCTGACTGTATATAGAAATTTTGAATCACGCTCAGTCCAAGTCTTAAGTTGCCTCTTGAAGAGAGAGAGAAAAATGAAATAATGAGAGGGACTGAGGAGAAGAGACAAAGACAGGAAAAAGGGGACAGTGTTTTGCTGAAAGACTGGCCGCCATTCATCAGTCTGAAGCAGCATGGTGTCCTCCATCTCCATCTTCCTAGTTATTTTTACCAAAGTGCTGCGTCTTTGATCAAGCCAACATCACAGAGAAGAAGACGGGCATGCAGACATTGAGAGGGGGTTAATATTGGAACACAATTGACGGCTTGTCACTTTTAGCTTCGAGGCACCAACATCGCTGAATAGTTAGTTAGGTGCCGGAGAGAGATAGAGGGGGGCAACACACACGAGCAGCGCACCTACAAGAGCTTTTTTGTGTGCTAAATAAATAACAAGCGACGATGTAAATTGGTGTTTTCCTGGAGTGTGCGGCTGCTTCTGGGATGTATTTTTCATGTCAAGACATTTTAGAGTGGTTAAGCAGTGCAGGATGTACGGATAATGAATTTAACCCCACCCCCCCACCCCACCAAACACACACACACACTCTCATGCACACACTTTTGCACTGTACATACACATGGTTAGTCGAATATTCACCTGACCACAGGTGCACCGCAGTGCTGCCAGCGTAAATGCAAGCAACATTCAGGCTCACTCCCGCCTCTCTCTCCCCGACTACGCTATTGTTCTCCACCCACCAGGGCCCAGGGAGGCGCCAGGGGCAACATCAGCCTATAACCATACACTAGTAGAGACACAGTGGGAGAGGAAAGCTCATTGTTGGCTGACTGATCTCCAGTCTCGCACTGACAAGCCTCCCATGTTCGCTAGATTTGTTTTTTGTTGCGTTTGCTTCTGGTAAACACTTGCCTTTCAAAACAGGCAGCTACTACCTCTGTCACACCGACACAGTGAGGCTGTCAACACACCGCCTCGCCGCACTGTACACCACATCACACCGAAGTGTACGATGCCGAGAGACACACACATACAGATGTATGTATGAGTGGAATGGATGTACTCAAATGCAGCTTAAATGCATATAAGGGCTGTTAAAGCGGTGTTTATGGGAGGAATTTGCATGATATTCATAGCACTTTCTTTCACACACATACACACACACACACACACACATTGCACTTTTCCCCCTCGAATAGTCTCGACATTTCTTCCTGTCTAAAGAAACAAAATGAAAGAAGGTTGATTGTGGCAAAACAAGGAAGGTTGTTTTTTTCATATTTCCTGTTTCAATAATTAATATGCATGAGTTTTATGGCCGCTTAAGATGCGATCAATTATTCATTAACAGCATGTTAATTGCATCCACATTCGTGAATATTTAACCAAACACTAAATCAGTGGGGTCGAATGAGCAGCAATATGGACATTTTATAAGCTTTGCCAAAATTAGGTTAGGCTTTAATGAAAACCACAGAGAACAGATTGAAAAGGGACAAATGTGAGGAAATAATGAAGGGAATGAAAAATATGCACAAGTAAATTAAGTAGTTTGATGCAGAAGTTCATGAAAGGAAGCATATGTTTAGGAGAAGGCAAATGATATGAATAAATGCAAGTTGTTGACTCATAGACAGGGATTCTTAGCCTTTTCATCAGCTTTGTCTCTTTATTCTCATCTGCTCCTTTTTTTTTTTTAAATGAAGAGGATGAAATCTCTTCATCTCTGCCCACTGTAGCCAGCCTTTTTCACTCTCAAAGACTCCAGACTCCTTTGTCCTGGATCTTTGTATGCTTGTGTGTGTGTCCGTGTGCTCTTGTTTGTGAGTGAGTGTGTCACAGCGGTGTCTGGACGGTGACATTTCTCTGCTTGGATAACCATCGCGCCCTCTGTCCCTCTGTCCCTCCAGCCATGACGCAGGGTAATGTCACCTGTCAGTCTCAAACTCCTACTTACAACCGCTGCCCCCCTCGACTCCCTCTCAACCACAGGGAACACCACCTCCACCACTACTAGTCCACCCATCTACTCACCCTGACCCCAGCAGCTCCTCCCCTGGACCTCACCTGGGAGACAAAGCCCTCACAAGCGCCTTCTTCCTCTCTTTTTGTCCTCTCCTCCAGTACCTCATATGACTTCATATCCTCTGCTCTTTCACTGTCTTATATCCAAATGGCAGCCCCACCTCTTCTTACCCTTACATTTGCCCCCAGGACGCAGAAATATGGAATGGGAAGACATTACATAGTGAACAGGAAAGTCAGGGGTTGGAAGTTGACTTTTTGCCTGGACCCCGCTCTCAGCGCCTGTTTTCAATTACTCTGCCGGCACAGGCGGGGTGGAGGTTTATGCGTTATATGGGAATGTAATTGACTATAACTGCCCTCTTAACATTAACCAGGTGTACTAGCTGAGTGTGTGAGATTAGGCCCCGGGTCTTGGCTGCTATAGTGTGTGTGGACTGTCTATGTGCTTGTGTGCTGTTGTTGATGTATTTATACCCTGCCTCTGTGAGGTGCTGCCCATTAGCACCACATTTAAATCTGCCATTTTTCCTGTGTGCGTTTTTGTGTGTGAAGTAGATGTGTTTCTATTTGTGCCTTTGTGTAAGTTTCATCATGCATCTGTCTGTGTGCGTAAATAAGAATGAGAGAGAAAGTAAAAAAGGCAGGATACAGATCCAGCCCGCTTCAAGGGGGGCCTGACTTTACAAGGACAAAGTCAAAATGGGCCTATTCACAAGGCTGACACACTGTGATTTGTATGTATAGTGCTGTGCAGCCTGCGGGGCACAAGCCTAGGGGCTATCACAGACACCCAGACCAGTGCATGAGCAGGGGGGGAGGTGGAGGCGGATGGAGAGTGTCTGTGTGTGTGTGTGTGTGGGTAAAAGGAGAGGGTTGTGTGTGAGGGAAGCATCAACAGGCTGTCAATCAAGCTCTGGCCACAGCCTGTCACTCCTCGATAGAGCTCGTCCGGGTGAGAATGGGAGTCCCTGGGACCCTGAGAGGAGAAAAGAGGAGGTGGAGGAAACAGGGAGGAGGTGACTGTCTGTCTGTCTCAGTGACTCGAGCTTGATTTGATATTTGATACCGAGCATGTGGCATTTGAATGCAAATCTATTTTGATTGTCCCACCATCTGATAGGGTTAAGAGGAATCTATAGGGGATATGCATTTGTGTGTGCATGCATGCATGTGCATCAGCGGGCTGCTTAGAGACATGCACATACAAAATAAGGCCCACATTTATTACCCACCAATTCACTTGCATTAGGGTTTATTTCTAAGTAATTTAAAGATATTAAATAATAAAAAAAAAAACAGCTTCAAAAATGTTTTGTGTCTTGTCTCCTTGTGGTTAAAACTGAATGAGCAGTGATTGCATCTTTTGTGCAAAAACTTGACAGTTTTTAGATCGTTTATGGCGTATATGTTTGAAAGCGCGTGCTTGTGCAGGATAATTATTTTCCCTTTATGCAGAGGATTGTCTCTAAAAGCAAGCATGCCAAGTAGGTAGACAAACGGACAGATAGATGGATGGATAAAGCTAGTATTACTGCAGTATGGAAATACGAGGTTCAGTTCCCTCCCAATTAGAGCAGTGACTTCTGAAATGCCATAATACCCATTAATTAGCAGGCTGCTATTTTCTCAGTGATTTGGCTAATTAGTCTGCGAGGCTCTACACTATCTGGACCATTATTATTGGGCTGAAGCCATGCAAACATTCTCACGTACACATACACATGCTCTTGTCGGAGTTGCCAACACCAGCATACTTAACGTTCATATACATATTATACTGCAACAATTCCCCACAGCTGAGTGACCCTTATTTAAGTGACACTATTATATGCTTCAGCGGCACCATAGCACAGCATGAGCGAGAGTTAATTGTGGTGTTGATGAACTCTTCTTCAACTATACTCTCCTCTTAACATGCTTCTCTATCCTTTTATATACTGATAAAAAAAAAAACAACAATGCGGGCACTGCTCTGTCCCGCTTTGAGAAAGAATAGGGAAGCATTTCAACCCCCTGTAATGACTTGGCATGTGTGTGAGCGACGCTCTCTGCTCGACAGTCCATCAGTGTCTCCCACCGGACAGACAGGCCACTGACACAGCACCATGAGGCCGGGAAACCTTTTCAATCACTCCCTCACTTTTCCCTCTCTGTCAGGTGGCAGAAAGCGGTGATTGATCTGTTGTTTCTTCATGGTGGTAAAGGAGTGGAAAGAAGTAGTGTTGGGTAAAAAAAGGTCTGGCATGTGTGAAAACCACGTTCATAAGTTTATTAATCATCTTCATCAATAATGCAGCCCGAGTCCTGCTGTTGGTCGTCATGCAGCTTGTGTGTGTGTCTGTATTCGTGTGTGTTTGCATGCGTGTGTGCAAGTGTGTGTTCACACTTCTCGCAGCCCGATGAACTTCATAAGTGTCCCATCACCACTTTAATCAAATTACTTATGAACCAAAATTGACAGTTTTCATTAATTATAAAGGATTATTCTAATTGCGATTCAAATTTATTCATTTAGAACAGACGGCATTCAGTAATGTTTCAGGAAATTTGCATATTAAATGGAGAGGGTAGGCCATTAGCTATGCTAATGTATGCATGATTCCTTATTTTGTGATTGGTGGGCCATATGTAGCAGGCTGGGGGTGTGCAGGTGAGGAATCTAGAAGGAGCTGTAATATGTTTGATAAACACAGAGGGACACAAGGCCAAAACACACACATGCATATGTACACACACACATTTTCACACACATTCACGCAGGTACTGTAGTAAGCCATACGTCTCTTTTCAGTATCAATTTCTCTCCGTCTCTCCCCTGTCAGACACTGTCTCACATTTTCTCGCTCTCTCCCACTCTCTAGTTCCATATTCCTCCCTCAAGACCCATTGGAGGGAACAACTTTTCACCCTAGAACAAACACAGCACACTAATTAAGTTTCTGATTTCTGATCCTGCTGCATTTAGAAACATAACCTTGAGCCTGTGTACAGTTACAGTCATAGTTATGATTTAATACAGTACTTAAATGGAACAAAAAGAAAGAACTTTTGCAAGCGGCACATTCATCCCCACAATGTATGGGGCTGGTCCTGGGTTGACACAATGCTCTTTATCAAGCTATATATAGTCGATGCATTATGCATTAAGTTTAACATGTGCTTAAATCAACACTATTCAGTATGAATATATCAGACTTCAACTAAGGTAGAGAGGAGAACAGTTAGGGTAAACGACTGTGCAGGGAGGCAGACATGCAGGCAAAAACCGTGCGGTCACACACACACGGTCACACATACCCTTCGGCTGTGCGGTGGCGTCAACCCAGGCTGATGACAGGGCCATTATTCACTGGTCAGTCCCACGAGGGCAGGGTTTGGACTGGACAGGGTAGCAGAGCGTCCCAGCATGGCAGGACAGCACTGAGGTGAGAGGGACCAGGACCCTTCATTACTCCCGTGGTCTGGGGGCCCGGAGCCTTTCTCTCTCTCTCTCTCTCTTGCTCTCTTTGTCTCTGTCTCCATCAGATTAATGGGCCAGCCCCGACAGAGGAAGTGTTTCAATCAGCACTGCCTGCCAAGCTTGTCCATCACCCAGACAGCCTCTTATTCATCATGGCTTTGATACGCACACACACATTCACACGCCCATGCACAGATGTTTATTTGGTCGCATTTTTTCCCAGTGCTTGGGTTGTAAAGCCAGGCCACAGGTAGTGATATTATCAGGCTACAAGTTGTTGAACCCAACTCTCCATTTTCCGTCACCATTCCTACTGCCAAAGCAGGAGAGATCTCATTGCCTGTCTTTCAATGCTCCCTGCACGATTTCTCAGTTGAATTTTGAATGATCCTTTACGGATGAAATGGATGAAACACAATTGGTTAAGTGTCTCTGGGACTTCTGTCCCCAAGCTGAGACTGGAGCTCCGGCTCCGGGGGAAGTAAGGAACTATCTCTCCCTAGTGGGGCCTCTCCCTGAGCGGCAAAGGCACCACGCGGATCCCCCCTGACCGACTGTCTCTCTCCTCCTGGGTCCATTTGTTCTGAGAAATATTTAACGACGGGGCAATTTCAGCTGACATGACATGCACACACATTGAGCAGCTACAGAAGGAGAGGAGGATGGGACGATGCATGGAGCGAGCTGGAAATGAATTTTTCAGCGCACTGAGATGTTCTTTTTGAATAAATCATGACACTTAAGATAGACATGAGGGCAATATAGAGGTGCATAGCAGTACTTTGAGGAGTAGGACTCGAAAGGAATGAAGTAAAATGTGTGTGCGTGTGTTCTATCTATCGGTCTGTCGTTCTGTCGCTCTAACATTCTATCTAACATTCTATCTGTCTATCTACTGTATCTAAACTGGAACTGGATGTTGCTGTTCCAGTAAACTGGGCCACAGCAGCCTGTTACAGCTTGGTGTCCGAGGCCCAGGGCCAGGCCCAGAGACAGACCTGGTTCTGGATTATTAATGTTCCCCCCTGTGGAGCCAGGTCCCCTCCCCCACCCAGTGCCCCCCTGCACCCCTGGGGTCAGCCTGCATGGCTCCTGGTGCAAGGCCCCCCTCATAAATCTCCCTAAATTAGTGTGCAAGAGTGTGTGTGTGTGTGTGTGTGTGTGTGTGTGTGTGTGCGTCCACCCTTAAATATATACTTTGAGCAGGGAGACAGGTCACCACAAAAACAAGCCAGTCAGACTCTTGGCTGAAGTGTCAGTGATGCATGGCGGAAAGAGTGAAAGAAAGAGTTGCAGAGAAGAGAAAGAAAACGAGAAATGAAACACAAGGGGAGGAAAAGAAAATACACAAAACAGAGGTTGGGGAAGATATTTGATTCTCTGTAAGCACCAGACTTCACTTTAGGTTTAGTAAACTATTTATCACTCTTTTTTTTTCTTTTTTCTTTTCTTTTTTTTACAGCTGTAACATTATATTTGCTTACAAATATTTACACTTAATTTGAACTTGACTCTGACTTCGTTAGGATCGATTTCCTGAACAAATCTTAATGCTTAATTGCCAAAGTGCAGGCTCTTCCCTTCCACTACCTGCCTAGATTAGTTCAACATGTCCCACGGTGGTAACAGGCATGGGGAAGTGCTGTTGTGTCACTTAGTTAACCCCCAAGACAAATGGCTCCCCTCCGGAGCACAGTGAATTACACACCTCATGAAGCATATTAGGAGGCAGACACAGTGCGTTTCTTCCAGAGATGATCTCTGTGGCAGGAATGGATGGAGAGGGAGAGGCGAGGGCTGAGTTATGGCATCACCCACAGCCATTTTTACAGCACATCGGCATCAGAACAAAACAGAGTGAGCAGTGAGTGAGGGGCACAGAATAAAGAAATGAGGCGCGGAGATATACAGCACAATGTAACAAGAGGCTGATAAGATGAATAAACTGGAAGCGCTGAGAAAGATAAAACCACAAAGTTATCCATGTAAAATTTGACAAGGAAAACAACTCTTTACCTCATTTGTGGCTAATGTAAGAAAATTATTAGAAAATATAACAGAATTGTCCCTCCGAGGCTTCCTTGCTGTTAGCTAATCGCTTAGACAATCTTTATCACCCCAGTAATAATATTTAGATGCTACAGGGATTACTTAAAAGTTGTTATAATTGCTTTCCTTGTTTTGTTTTTTATGGGCAGAGGGTGATTTTGTGTTTAATTGCTCCAAAGTGACAAATAATGCCCGTTATGATATGATGAAAGTGTGCAATCATTAAATTACTATGGCGACCGCTGCATGTGTTTATTCGCTCATTTTTTTTGCTGTTACAAATTTATGCCATGAGGCTTCAAGAGGCCAAGCAGTTATTTACACAAATTCACTTCCACAGCCGTTCCTGGATTTGGGGGTAATTACGAGAGAGTAAAATGGTTTTATTTCATTTAATCCGGTTGGTGCAGCAATTTGCGCTGGTAATATTTGTAGCTGTGAAGTCTACACAGTAAAAACAGCTTGAAACCAGCGAGAGTCTCAAATACAAATAAGGTAGGGGAGGCAATAATCAAAGGAAGAATCTGTACTCAGGAAATAATATCATACTGGATAACGACCAGCTGATGTTTGAAGATCTTTAATTTTTGCATTCTTGGAAGAACTGTTGGTTTTGTAACAACATTTGTACTGATGTAAAATACTGCTGTGTGGTGTATATGACAAATAAAACAACTTAGAAACAATAAATGTGGTTTTTAATTGATAGGTAATAAGAAATGACAATAATTAGAAGAACAAAGCAAATGAGAGCATTATATGCTATTCAGCTATCTGTCCATATTTACTGGTCAGCTGTCAATCAGATTATCCATAAATCCTTATGATAATCTCTTTGCTCTTGCATATCAACACACACTGCTCTTTATCCCCTCTCCTCCTCCTCCTCCTCCTCCTCCTCGTCCTGCTCCTCCTCCTCCTCCTCCATCCGCACACCCACTCTGTTGATCCATGTAAATGTGTGCAGCGGTGATTCCAGTCCCTCGGCTCCCGGGGAGATGAGATAGAGCACAGAGGAATCAACATGCTGCAGTTTTGTAATGTTTCCGTGCGACTGACTACAGACACCTTAAGTCTTGTAAATAATGAATCAGATGATCCACGCATGCAGGAGATCGAGGGGACACGCTGACATATGGCACAGCGAATGAGGCATTGCGAATTCCTCTTACTCTGCTCTTCTGTTTCTTTTTTTTCCACTCCAATGTAGATCTCAGCTGGTATCCCACTACTACTGTCTCACTTTTCCTCCACCTTCTCCTCCTCTTTCTTTCTCCAAACTCTAATATTTAACCTACTGATTTGGTCACCTCTGACTCTGGTGACCCTAACTTTCCTTCACCCACTTATCCATCATCCTATCGTGAATACTTCAGAGGTGGAGGAGGACAGTTGGGGAGAGAGCGGAGTCAATGAATTAAACAGGAGGTGCAGTGAGGAAGGTGGGCTATGTTCGACAAGTGAATGTAGTCCACAGCTGTCTTCGAGGCTGCTCTCTGACCTCAAGGAGATAAGAAAGTTAGGACCCTCAGCCTGTGGGATCCAACATCCACTGTAAAAAAAAAACTCCATCTCTCTGCTTCATGAATTATTGAGATATTGGCCTACAGCTTCTAAAATATACAGGAGGGTGGTCTGTCTCTCCTTTCGGATCTCACATACTCTCTGCTTCGTCCTTCAGTCTGTCTTTCCATCATTTTCTCCTGTCTCTGCTTCCTTTCTCCCCTTCTCATTCAGATTTAGCCTCTTGCGCCAGCTAGATCGTAAATCAGAGCACAAACAAAGCGGAATAAAAAAGGCAGCGCAGAGAGACAGTTTGTTATTCAGATCATAAGAGGCTTTTTCTTCTTTACTTGAAGAAGAGCGTCTACCACTAACCAGCTGTCATGCATTTAGAAGTTGTCAGGGATAAATTCACGAGTTCTTGTGTTACATCAGATGCTTGTAATGTGCACAGCAGTCGACCAGCCCTTGAAATGAGACAGAACTCTGGTCTGTCCATTTATCTTTTTGCTCTCTTGTTTTTTCTTTTGCTTTTTTTTTTTTTTTTTTTTCACTAGATGAAGCAATTGTCCAAGGCACGCTGCTTACTGTGTTTCTCTTGACATGACTCTATGTGTGTGTGTGATGCGTTCGCTCGTGCATGATTATATCTAAGGCATTTGGCTCCAAACGCGCTGCCCAGTGCAGAATCCTAGCCATAACAAATGAACAGAGGGGAGAAAATAAGACATATGAAAGAAAAGCTGAGCAAAGGAGTGATTCTCTCTCTGGCTGGTGGAGATCTGTATTGTAAGCAGTTTCAGCTGTCAGCACTTCTTTGAGCTACCTCAAAGGGAGGAGGAGGAGGAGGAGGGTAACTGAACAGGCTTTTCTCAGTACTCTGATTAGACCACATAAGGTGACGCATCCAGAA
>JAPQRN010000002.1:21498069-21524561 GCA_037367275.1 Coranthus polyacanthus | reverse complement strand
CTTTGAGCTACCTCAAAGGGAGGAGGAGGAGGAGGAGGAGGAGGGGGGGGGGACGGGAAATGTTGGAGGTTTATTTTCCCCCTTTTGAGGGTTCCTGTTTATTTGTACACGGTACTGTTTATTTTCGCGGTTCATTTGATATAGTTTTTTTTTTTTCTTTTCAGAGAGAGACAGACAATGCAGGAGAGCGATTGGAGAGTGTAGAGATGTAGTTTCAGTTAAAGAAGAAGTTGTCAAGCTTTAAGCCTTGGGGTGGGGCTACGGAATAAATTGTCAGCCGTCCCCTTTCTGCTTTTCAGGCCTCCGGTGCTCCCCTCCCCCCTACACCCCCCACCTTAACTTCTCCGACCCTCCCTCCTCCCTCCCTCCCTCATTAAGTATTGATGTGGGTAGCCATACTTGCCATCTCAGCCTATTAATAATGCATGGCAGGTGCTGTTGATGTGGTCTCTCACACTGAGATTGAGAGAGGCAGGAATGGCAACACTGTGCTGCATAGTAGCTACAGCACAACCTCCGTTACACGGATATGCAGCTGGGGGAGGGCATGCGTCTGCCCCTGTGAGTTTATGGCAAGCAGTGACAGCAGCTCAGAGATGGATATACAAGGTAGCATCTTACTCAATATCCTGGAGCTGTTTTTACATAGAAAACTGCCTTTGTCATAAACAACTGATGGATGAGGCTGGGATGGTGTATGAATTGTCTGCCACTGCTCTTTTATTTGTTTTATTTGTATTTGGTGTTTTATTGAAGTAGCTCATACTGTATCTTCACTGACAGACAGCTGCCCTTTCACTAGCTCATCACTTTCTCTCTCTGTCACATTTTCTCTGCTTATACAGGTTCTTCCTCAAGTTCTTCCTGAAGTGTAACCAAAACTGCCTGAAGAATGCAGGGAACCCTCGAGACATGAGGCGTTTTCAGGTGAGATGCAACTGCCTGCATGTATATTTTGTAGAATTCTGCTGCAGTATATAATGAAGTAAAGTGTTTTTTGAGTTTTAACCTGTATATCTCTCAGTTCAGTGGTTTCCATCTGTCTTTCCCTGTCTCAGGTGGTTGTGTCGACTACGGTGAGTGTGGAGGGTCATGTCCTGGCTGTCTCCGACAACATGTTCGTGCACAACAACTCCAAACACGGGCGTCGAGCTCGGAGACTGGACCCCTCAGAAGGCACACCCTCCTACCTGGAACACGGTATTAAAGCAAGAACAAAACGCCAGGCTCTCTCTGCCTCTCCAAGCTTTCTTTGTCTTCCTCACTTTTTTTTTTTTTTTTTTTTTTTTACTTCCAATTCCCCTCCCTTCCCCTCCCTTCCCCTCCCTCACTCTCTCACCCCCTTCCCTCCTGTCTGGCTCCACGCTCAACCCCTCTTCTGTCTCCGCTCTATCCCTCTAAAACCTGCTCTCTTGCTTTCTTATCTCCCTCCTGCTTCCTCTCAGATTCTCACTTTCCTCTCTTGTAGGGTTTCTAACTTGCGCTAAGAGAGGAGAGAGTGGTAGCTAGTGAGTCTCTTGTCTCTCCCTTGTGGCTTGCTCCCCTCAGGTCTCTGCCTCTGGGCCTTCTACTCTGCCTCGCATAAGCACTATGTGTCTTATGAGGTCTGTTCTGCTTAAAGCCAACACTGGCTTTATTTCCTCGGAGACCTGCTTTTATCCTCCAGCCCTCCATCACTCCCCATCCCTCAGGTTTTCAAACACACCCATACACACAAAAAGCCCATGAGCACACATGCACACCCCCGCATGCACAGTCAGACCCAAACCTTTAATACTTCATAATGACATGTGCACATGATTTAGGAGCCCGCACTGATTCCCAAGTCCCTAATCCAGTTATTTTCTCATTTCGATTTCCCAGACATTGAATAAGAGAAACATATTTTTTTCTTTGAGGAAAGTCAACCTCAGGGATGATAATGACAAAAAACTAAGAGGGGATTTACATGGCCTACAGTAGATTGCATTACGATTGAATGTTATGGTTAAGTCTTCCTAATGACTATTCTCTGGAGGTGGAGTGGACCACTTGTCCTGTGACTGGTCTCACAAGCGTTTAGAAAAGTTCACAAAAGACGAAACATATTGGAGACGTCAGACAGACTTGGATCTTACACAGAAAGAAGAGTACACAGTAAACTAACAGATGTTCTCTGTGTCAGAGAGATTTGTTTGGGAATTTCCTTCCCTCTGATTTTCTATTCTCCTGATGATGGGGGTTAGAAGGAGGAACAACAGTAGTGAAAGAACAGAACAGAGGGGGGAGTAGGCATGAGTAGAAGGAGAGATGTAGACGCGATGAGAGGAAGGGGTGAAGTGCATGAGAGAAGATGAAATGATAAGAAAGGAGAAAGCCAGTGGTTTCTTTTTGGGTTCTTTTTTGTTCTCTCTGTCTCCTCTTCTCTTTCGGTGCATGGGCTCTGTGTGTGTGTTGAGTTTGTGTGCAGGATACACAACTTTGGGGGCCCATTTCAGGCGGTAATAGATGAGCAGTGCATAGAGTTGAACAGATGGCACAGAGGAACACCCCAAAGTATAATCCTATCACATGGATTCACGTTCCACCATCTGGTTAATCCACACACACACACACACAAACACACACATCCACACGTAGAGCTCACATAATATCAGCGGCTGTGAAAAAGAGGCATCTTAGGCCATGATTACGGCCACAGATTGCTGCTTGGTGAACGCTGATCTCTGCAGGCGTATCGGGGGGCTAAATATCATTCCAGCTTGTTGGGGAGGATCAACAGAACAGGGAGTCAGGCAAAGAGCAAAGGCTAGGCTGCAGGGAAAAAAGTCAGCCTACTCTAAAGTGGATTATGCCGCTTTACAGAATTACAGCATGTCTGACAAGCTGCATATCTGTTAAGGAGAGGAGATTTAGCTTGTATAAACATGTATTTTCCCAATGCTGTTCTTTTCTTCAATCACATCCAGTAATCTCCAAGTCCATAATACCAACAGATAAGGTCAAATAGTGCACCAAATACCAGTTATTGAAAATGTGTTATTCTATCTGTTTTGTCAGATAAGATATAAAGAATATGCTTCAAGAGAAAACACTGAATGCATACAAAGTGCATTACAAATATACCAAGCAGGGGCTCAAAGGGAGCTCGCACGGTCATGTGATCACTGGCCAAGCGCTGAGATAGTTGTACATATATGAAACGAGCAGCTGAGCAAAAAGTGTTTGGCTAATGAAGGCGGCGTATTCAGAGGGCAGAGCTACTGTTGGCTCTGCTGCGCTCCCCGGTCGCGTGGCCTTTGATCAGACACTCAGCACACCTGACATTTACACGACCGCACGCTTTGCCACGTGTCATAAAACAAGCGCACCGCCACTGCCCTCACACACAGGGCAGGGGTGATGTTTAATAACGGGGTTCGTATAATCACTCTGATTAGTATTCCTAGCTGGCCCCGACCCCTGGGAGTGAGGAAAGGGGTGATGTGTGTGTGTGCCTGATAGGTGTGTGTGTAAAAGAGGGAGAGATGAAAAAAGAACATGTTACCAACCTTTATGGGCTGTCATAAGGATACTAAGCATGTAATCTATTTTGACTGTGTCTCTTCCAGCAACCCCCAGCATTAAAGCCATCAGCCCCAGTGAAGGATGGACCACAGGGGGCGCTACAGTCATCATCATCGGGGACAACTTCTTTGACGGCTTACAGGTCATCTTTGGAACCATGCTGGTCTGGAGTGAGGTTAGTCACTATCAAGTCACCTGAGAGAACGTGTATGTGCAAATGTGTTATATTTAATAACAGCCTTTTTATATAAGCGTAAACCTGCTTACCTGCAGCCCCTTGACACTGTTGTAAGGAGTGATAAAGTATGCAATATTTTACAAGAGAGTTGCAGATTGTTGGTAAAAGTAAAAAAAAAACTAACTAACTAGTTTTAACTAACTAACTCGATGTATTTTTTATTCCTTGGACATTTTCTGACCCAGTCATTGCTGAAAATGAGTGGTGATTCAAGTGATGAGTTAATGAACAGAAAAATGTATTGACAACCACTTATATGATGTATAAATTATTTCAAGCTAGGTTCCAGCTTCTCGAATGAGAAGATGATTCCATTTTCCTAATGTGACGATATTGCAAATAACCTTGTTCAGTCCAAATATGCACAAGGAAGATACCACCTTGATCTCTTGAAATTCATTTTTATGATTGTTTTCTTAGATTTTACAGAATAAAGTCTTAATCAAATGTTAAGGATGTAGGCTTAATGTGAACATTCTACCTGCTTTCTTACATCGTTCTGTGGCAGCTCTTATTTTAGTTACTCTCCTGGCTCCCTTCCTGTCTTTTATTATGTTACTAATGAAACGTGCACATCGTACAGTATGAATCTCTTTATAAGGAGCATCTGCCACATGACTAAAATGTAAATGCAGTGTATGTGTGAAATTGAAGGTCAGCTTGCAGCACAGTTAAACAGCTTTCTCTTTAGTAAAGGAATAATTCTATAAAAAGCTCCTATATTATCTCGCTAAGAGGTGAGTGGGGCCAGACAATGGTAGAATGAAAGCCTAGCTAAGTGAGCAATGAAAGGGACAGTTATAACCGCACACACACGCACGTGCGCGCACACACATGCACATATGCACATATACAAGGTGCTGGCAGCAGCATTGATAGCTTTTGAGCGCCGCTAGCTTTGAGTGCTAGTTCAGCATAGCGTGCAGAAAACGAGCACTCACTGAGGTCTCATCTGTGTTTTGTCTTGTTACCGTTTCCTTCAAAGACCCTTCAGCATACACACACACATCCATGCAGAGTGGGCTCATCAACCACACTAAGTGAGCCTGTTTAAGACACAGTGGTGCTTTAATGTGGCTAACAGCAGCTAGACAGCCTGCGCTGACAGACACAGAGACAGGGGCAGCAGAGACAAGCATATTATATGTTTACTTATACCGTGTAGTAGACGTATGCAGAGGAGAAGTGTGTTTTATTCATAAACAGATAACTGCTTTTGAACCCCTCTTACAGAGTCCATGTCAGCACTGATAACCATCCTAAGCCTCACAGTGACATTGCCTTGGGCTACGAGGCCACCTGAGGGCTTTAGCGCTAACACATCATTTTCAGGCTGATTATACAAAGAAAAAGAGTCAAAAGCTGCAAAGGAGAATAGTCCCCTGAGCGCATGTTTAGAGATGAAGTTTCATTGCATTAATCTTTCTGCCCTCTCTGCCTCTTCATAGTTGATCACTCCCCATGCCATACGTGTGCAAACTCCACCCAGACACATCCCCGGGGTGGTGGAGGTCACGCTGTCCTACAAATCCAAACAGTTCTGCAAAGGCACACCTGGACGCTTCATCTACACAGGTAACACAAATTAACTAATGACATTAACTAACAGTGTTGGGAAGTTACTTTTACAGAATACAGCTTAGCCTGTTAAATGTAATAAGTAGTGTGACTGTTTTAATGACTTCATCAGAGTAATGCAAGTTACTACATTCGATTATGGTTCAAACAAATGTTTTAAACTGAAAAGCTGAAAAGGCGACGTATTGCAAAAGAAGGCATTCCTGCATGGTGAAAAGATGCACAGCAACAGAATGTCTGCATATAAGCTTTTTACCAAAAAATACATACATTTGGATGTAAACCTTCTGTAATCACTAACTCTTTTGTTAATATCTGTGATTTAATTGCATATTTTTCTCAGTAACTGTAATGGATTACAATTACAATACATTTATGTTGTAGTTTAATTACATAACACTGGTTCATTCAGCTAGCTACTCGCCAACACTGCTAAGTAATATATATTGCATTCACTGATGCTGCACCTCCTATGTCTCAATCTCCTAGTTTAAGTTAATGAAGTACATGGTGTGTAGCTTCATGCAGTTTTCAGCATTTCATGGATTTCTCACTTAGGTTGTTTATTTTTTCCTACAGAAGGCAAATGAATAATTTAAACTATCCTATAGGCTAATAAAAAAAATACCCTTTACATTATTTTATTAAGTCTTTACTTTTGCAATATCTGCTAAAAGTAACCTGGCAAACAGTTTATTTGCTGTCATCTTCTGTGCTCCAGTGCTGGAGAAAATGTGCATGCTAAACAATTTTAGATTCAATAACATGACTCAATAATTCAGTGAAAAAGCCTCCTGATCAGTGGCAGAAAAGTGTTTGCCCTCTTTTATGATGCAAGTGAAGGTCAGGGGGGGAGGATTAACCTTTTGATTAGTGGGATTATTGAGATTTAACCCTGTCGAAGGTGTGAATCATACAGAAAGAGGGCCATGCAGAGAATGGGATTTTTGATGGTGAATACAGAGGCATGAATAGCTTGGGTGTTACATCAGAGCGTAGCAGCGCAGAGTTATAGGCGTGCGGTGAAAAGAGCGGCAGAGAGAGTGAATGTGAAGCCGTGATTAACCAATGCAAGGCCACAGGTCCCCGGGGAGACTGTGAATCACATAAATCTGTCTGTAATCTCGACCACTGATAGACTTAGGCTGTAAGCCTCGGCTAGAATTGCCAACATTTAACAAAATCACAATTGAGAGAGCATGTGCGTCACATTGCCGGCATGTATTTTCTGCATCTTGTATGTGTCCTAATTACCGCGTATGGACCGAATCCATGTCCATGCATCATAATTACAAATATGTGTTTGTGAACTTATTGAAAAGACTTGTTATGTTTGTTTGTATGTATGTGTGAGTGTACTTCAAGCACGCACATGCACATAGACAAGTAACTGCATTACAAAGACATAGGGCAGATGGGTAGGCAGCCTTGGTCATTCCAGAGCTGCCCAACAGCCTGCACTCTGCCAAACTCCTAGAGCTCTGTGTATATAAATGTGTGTATGCGTGTGCACAGCCTTTTAATGTGCCAGATATGTGGGAACCGTATGCATAAACGCCCTATCTCTTTCCACCCCTCCACTCTTTCACCTTGTCACATTCACTTATTCAAAACTTGCTTCATTGAATGAATTCATTCCCCTCTCTCTCTCTCTCTGCCTCTTGGCTTCTATGGAGACACATAGAAGAATCTCAACAGGTGAGAGGTAGCAAGAGGTCAACCACTGGGAGCTGAATACACACACACTGTGATGCTGCTTGCCAAGTGCTGGCACCTTCACGGTGACACAGTCAACCGTGTCGAGGCATAGATCCCAGTTCTACTTTCACACACCTCACTTCAGCCATTGCTCAGTACCCTCAGTGGGTATTTGTACCTCTCCCATACCGCCTTTATGATCCTTTTTTTTATCGTCTCACTTCCTCCGAGCACAGATAAACCGCTCTGACTTGTTCACATTTTAAATCGGCAGCAGAAAACAACTCAAAGGAAGGGATGAGCAGAGCATTTGGAGGTGGGGGGGGGAAATGAATTGATGAGAGTGGAGAGACTGAAAGGTGGATGAGAAAGGAAAGAGTGGAGAAGGATAGAAGCGAGGAACGGAGGATTACCATGGGCCATGTTGCCCTCCTGGGTCTGTTTGGCACCAGTTTGAGCCCAGTTGCCAGTGGGTACTAATCATGGAGGATTGGCAGCACTGCATGGCAGCTGGCAGCTAGAGCATATACACACACATCAACACAGCTCCGTACTCACAGACATGCATATACTCATATATTACATGTGCACGCAAAGTCACACACACATGCGCGCACTGAATTACATTGGGGACAGCTGGCATTGCTAATCAACTTCTGCTGAGGAGAGGAAAGCGAGCAGCTCACAGACCTAATTAAGTCAACACATACCCAATACTGCTGCTGCTGCTACATTGCAAACATACCCAGCACATACAGAACATGCACACAAACAGTTCACCTATAGTTTTACCCCAACACACTCCTCTGCCCGATCATTGATACTCCACATCTAATGAATGGAAAGAATTCAGTTTAGGACAGAGGAGACAAGCAGGGGACTTTTGGTGCAGAGGAGATTCAGAGAGAAGCTATTACAGTAATGTGTCCTCTGCTGTCTCTGAGGACTCCTCTGCCATTAGACTTCAGAAAGCTCCAATTAGACTCATCAAAGGCAATTAAGCTCTCCACTGATAAGAATAAAAGAATGTTTTTTTTCATTCTCTGCTCTTCCTCTGTCTTTTTATCCCCTTATCCCCCTTCTGTTACTCTCTCTGCCCTCTGCTTTACCCACCTCTGGGGCCGAGAGCTCTCTCTTGTCCTAATCTGTCTTTCTCTCTCTTCCTCTCCCTCTCTCATTATCAGGTCATTGCCCACCCCCTCCCTTTTACAAATGCATTTTCCTGTTTTGTTGTGTATCACCTTCTACTGGATTGCTGTCTTTACCACATTCATCAGTGATGCTCTCCCTTTCTTTTCTCCATGCAATATAGAGTGATAATACTCTCTGCCACTAGGGCACATGCATGTGTGTGTGTGTGTGTGCTTGTGTGATTGTGTTTGTGTGTGTGACACAGGGATACTGGCCATAGATTGGGGGAGTTGATGAATCACCCTTGTCGTTCAAAAGCCAATCCCCCCTCCTCAGTATGCAGCCTTGTCTGCTTAGTGCTTCCACTACAGCTTCTGCTGATATTAAAAGGCTCTGCTGGCTCACATTAAGGCCGGCGCCATGCGCACCGACACGCATCCGCACACACGCACGCAAAAACATTAGGGGTACTTTTTCAGTGCTGAGTGCAGATTAGGTGTGTAGGAAACATCACTCAGTTGCAGTGAGAAGCAGTAACGGCAAGGGAAAAGACAAAAGTCAAGAACAGAATTTAAACCAGCTGAGAGGCTGCTGACATCTCTCGCCATCTCACTCTGCCTGACTCTGTGCTCCAAATGAGTTTTGGGAGTGTTGGAAGAACTGTCAGATGTCTGTCATTTTATACACTACAGACACAAACACAGAATCAAATACGAATGAAGATGCCCTTAAAGGTTTTAGTTTATTTTTGCCCTAATTAAGCTGATGAAATCTGCCTGTCACACACATTTAGAAAGACTCCTTGTCTCTTGATGTTCTTTAGGCACTTCAAACTTCAGCATATATTTGATGCTGATTGTGTGATATCATGATTTTGGTGCAGTGGTCCAGAGAAATGCAATCTATTTCCTTCTTTTTTCCAGATAGAAAATCAGCATAGATTTACAGACATTCTAGATTCATATATATATATATATGTATATATATGTATATATGTATATATCGCACATGATACACCTGCACTCATACACACTCTTGCATGAGCACAATCTTACATCACACACTAACACACAAATGTAGTCATCTGGCAATAAAAGTGGGGTGCAACCACGAGATGGTCAATTACTTGTCTTGCTCCTATTTGTGAATGCTGTCTTTTATTGAGCTTGGGTGGAGGCCTGCTGTTGATTAAAACGGCTGGTCTCCAGCTGGAGCCAGGGCCAGCTGAGATAGCTGCACACATTCACATTTACTGCACACAGTCTTAACTGCGAGGAAATTCACACCTCTATTTGAGATTGAGATTAATTTTCTGCACCATGTGGCTTGTCTTCCCTCTTTAGCATGCTCCGTTCTTATTACAGGAGCATCTGCTCCATGATGATGATGTAAATGAATTTCGAACGAAGATTATTTTATACCCTGCTGAAATGAGCAGCATTCACGGGGGGAATGATTTCTTGTGTTTTCTTACATCTTAATTTGAGCATGCACTTTTCATCCAGATTTTTCTGAATTTGCATTTTCCCACTGTGGATCCATGCTGTCAGGTATTGTTAACTGTTGACAGCCACTTTTTGCAACAGATAATTAGAGCTTAGGTTGTAGTAGCATCCACACCTCCATTGATTTGTAGAATCTCTTAGCACCCCCCCCTGCTTTCTTCTCCATCCTCTCCTCTTCCTCCTCCTCCCAGCCTCAACCTTTCCCTTCCTTTAGGAGCAAAAAGCTCTACTCATCTGTTTTCTGTGTATGAATTTCCAGCCATGCATTAGTCTCCCTGACATGTTCAAGCGATGCTTTATTTAGCTTGTCGGATTCTGCAAATAAACGCAATCTCGGGGTTTATGGAAAAATGGATAAAAATTAGATTGTAAGGTATTGATCTGGATTGTGAGTAGACGGTGGGGGTGTTGTATGTGTGTGTGTGTGTAGTGGTGGTGGTGATGAGGGGGGGGCAGCTCTCATCTGTGTGAAGAGGGGGGAGAAATGAAGCCGTAATTCAGGGCTATTGAACCCCCTGCCACTGGCGGCATCGATCGCCAAGCAGCGCTTATGAGATCACACCTGAGCACTGGAGACTGCAGGGGAGGGAGGGCTGAGGGGGAGGGAGGGTGAGGAGGCAGAGGGGAGGCAAAGAAGAGAGTGAGAAAGAGAGGGAAACAGAAGGTTGTGATATGATCAGCTCTTTACCCACTGTCTGAGGGCCTGTTAGGGTGTTAACATCAAGCCTCAGAGCCAATTACCTAACCCTGCAAGTACACTACCTGCTCACCTTCTCACATACACACTGTTGTGACACCAGAGGAGAAAGAGACAGCACTACTGGACACTTACTCTAGTTTTCTCTCCTCATTCATCTCTTCATTTCCCCTTCTCTTTCTACTCCTCTCTTAGGAGTAACAGCGATTCCACCATTCTGACCTCTCAATTATCCCTCATCCCTCCACCTCCTTCTCTCTGCACCCCAAATATCCACCCGCCCCCCTTACTCCTCCCCTAAAGCTCATACCTCCAACACCCCCCAGCCTCTTCACCCCACACCACCCCACACCACCCCACCCTCCTCTCCTACCCCGTCACCCCTTCATACACACTCCCCCTGCGGCTCTGTGGGTTATTATAGTGAAATATGAAGCGGTGTGGATTCTAGGCTTCATGAAATTTCCATGAGCATTGATCTGATCTGATGTGGGTGATTGCTAGGTGAATCCCTTCAGTCCAGGGCTGTTGCTCATCTATTCATTTATTTATGGCAGTTATGTTTTACTGGCTTTGATTTGCTCTTCTGGAGAGCGACAGCTAAGGATTATAAATATACCTGTATGGGAGAGTGTGCTTTGAATCCTGGAGTGTACCGGCGCACTACTTCTCTTTCGAGGCAGGATAGTTTTTTTCTTCTTCCAGCACTAATTCTTGTTGTGAAATCTGAGATATTGAGCATAGATATAAAGCATAAAACGGCAAGATAATCCCCAAAGAGACACATCCAGGTAGTTAGTGGTGCGCATTGTCCCCCACATACTTCTCTTCTAGTTTATGGTCCTTGAAAATGAGCAGAGACGATATCACTTCCTCTCTCAATTACCAAAATTGTCTCTTTATTTGTAATAGGGGGTATCTCTGTATGTCTTGGGGTTTTTATGCTATTGTTCACTCGAGGCTCATTTGGCACATTGTGGAGAACTGATAAAAAATTCATCATAAAAACAAAAGCCTTTGAGACGGAGAGAGGATGTTGTCGGAACAATCCCTTCTCCAACTGCAGGCCTAATCCAGGGCAAATCCTCCTTAAGGCTTTAGAGAGATCAGAGAATAGGAAAGTAATGTCAAATATTTGTCCTCAGAAATAATTCATACTTTATTTGTTGCATGTGATCATCTCATTGTTTTGGCTTATTTTATCAGCAGACCAGCTGGCCTGTAATGTGTGTCACTCTTCAGAAATTGAGCCTGCCTCTAGCATCTCTATTCTATTCTATTTTTTATTTTTTTTTCCTCAGTCAACCTCTCTGCTTCTGGCTATTCACCTTTCCTTTCGTTCACTCTTATGGATTACTGGAACTGTCCACTGGGAGAGCTGTCCAAATACGTTTGTGTTGCCAAAACAGAGCATTACTGACTTTTCCTCCTTTTGCTCTCTTTTGGTTTGTGTGTTTGAGAGAGTGGCTCAGGAGGAGCAATGGTGAAGTCACTAGAGGTCCAGCAGGACAGCTTGTACTCATAGCCTCTAGGGGCCTTTTTCTGGGGGCCGCCTAGTCAGCCTGGCTGCTCAGATGTGAGGCGAGCAGGGCATCAGCCCTCAGGAAACATCCAAGCTGCGACCCACAGGGGAAACAGACGGACGGCACAGACACATACAGGCAATCCTCACGCATAATGCCCCCTTCTTTTCCCTCGCTTTTACACAAACAGAAAGTACATTTTCACACATGTTCAGCGTACTGTACATACGCAGCCACAAACTCTGTACAGACGCTTTGTCTTAGGCTGTAGCCCAGAAAAGTAGTCAAGACTCTTATCCATGTATGTGCACTGCCTCCCTAGGCAAGCCACAAAGAGACAAGGGGGGAGGAGAGTAAAAGGGGAAGAGAGAGAGAGAGAGAGAGAGTACATTAGGAATGAATTATGTGGAGAGAGCACTTATCCAACAATCCTCCTCTGAAGTGTTTGTACTATAAGCCTCAGATCTTCATTGTATTTATTCTAATGTTTAAATATTCATGGTAAATCTTCTCATATTCAATTACCGTAGCACGACCACAGCATGCCGAGAGTGCTTTCTCCCTGCTGCCTGGATGATCTGACTGTGTGTATGTGTGTGCGTGTCTGTCTGTCTGTCTGTCTGTGTATATGTGTGTGTGTTTGCATGTGTGTGTGTCTGTCTGTGTGTTTAGCTTGTTCCCCGGAGCGATCAAGCCTTTGTTATATTGGAACCAGGCTCTGTAATTGCTTATATTAGTCGCTGATCAACGCAAGACCACAGGACACACACACACACACGCATGCACACAAACACACCCGCATGCCTGATTCCTGACAGTCTTTTTATTAACCACCAAAGCAGGCGACAGAGAGAGATTCATTACATCACAGGCAAACAAAGACACACACCAGACTTAATAGAGAACACCCACATTTTCAGCATGTTTAGTTTAATGTTGAAATATTCATGTAAAACTGTGCTTAATTCAGTCATTTCTACTGCAGGAGAGAGTCACTTGTTTCTCCTGCTGCATCTTTCTTTATGGCGATAGCGCTGCTGTTCACCAGTAGTTGCTTTTATTTCTAAGAATTAAGCATTAAATGTTTGGGTTTTTTTTTTCGTCTGTCTTTCTTTTCGGGCATGTGTACTCAGCGCTGAACGAGCCAACCATAGACTACGGCTTCCAGAGGTTACAGAAGGTCATCCCCAGACACCCCGGAGACCAAGAGAGATTACCCAAGGTACGGTGCATCTACAACAACTGCTCTTTTACGTTTGCGCTCATGCTGTTTGTCATATGCAGTTACTTCATAGGAAATCATCTTAGTAACACTGGTGCAGAGATGTATTGACAACGTCTAAGGTTTCCTAGTATATATGGATATATACAAGGACAACATGACCTCACATACAGAGGAATGACTGTGTTCTATTAACAGTAGGCTATACATGACACTGTGCAGCATTCACATAAACATTTTATCATATGTTCATGGTCATTTTCTGCTCAAACAAACACTTTATTTGCCCAGCGAATGCACAAGCAACTCTATTCATCCTTCCACTGAGCATGAGGACATTTAGACTGGCAAAGAGGAGAGGAAAGGGATAGATGGAGGGAGGAAAAGAGGGAGAGAGAGAAAAAGAGGTTGAGGAGAGAGAGGAAGAGAGAGGCAGAAGCAGGTTAGGTGATCCATCATAGCTGTCCAGTCTTACCTCCTGCTGGGTCAGTGGATCGAAGTCAACCCCGGGTGGACTTTATTACTTCCAGCACACACGCACACACATACACAAACCAGCACGTACACACACGTACACATGAACACACACACACACACTACTCTGCACAAGCGCCAGCGCCTGTGCTTGCTCACACATACACACAAGGTAGAGGGAAGTCACCATGAGGCAGAGATGGAGAGCCCAGGTAGATGCCCAAGGAAGATAGAGAAATCACTTGTCCTCGCTGTGTGTCATGTCTGGTGGATACAAGACTTGTCCTGGTGAGTTCTGGTCTTTAGCCTATCAACCCCCTGTATCTCTTAAATATCTTTGTATCCATCCATCTCTTCTCCTCCTCTTTCTCTCTCCCTCACTCTCTGGTGTCTCTTTCTCTTCTAAATGAACAGCAGTAGCTGGCAGGCCCAGTTGTTCATTTCAGCTCTATTGATTTGTGCCTTTATTGAGGTAATAACAGTTTGTTGACCACACTTCTCTCAACTGTTGGCCTCAATCATTAGAGAGGGGCAGGAGAGGGGCATACACTGGCAAATTCTTGTGCTACAAATGTCCATTCACTGCTACCCAGGCAAAGCCTTGTGTGTTACTTCTTTGGTCAATTTTTAATCGAGATTGAATTGATTTGGAGTTTAATGTATTCCATTCTCGCAGCACCTTTTATAAGGGGGATCTTAATGAACCCATACACACACACACTGAGCGGGGAAGAAGCAGGATATCTGCCAATGCCTGTTCTGTCTCTGTATGTTGTGGTAATGATCCAGTGTCCAGCTGAAAACAGCCTCCATACTGTGCTGTATAGCTAATAGTCAGGCAGTCACAGTGAGGAAGGAGTGCTGTGCAGCTCAGGCACAGTCAGACTGCAGGGTGTTTAGCTAAGGCTGTGGTGTAGCAGGGGTCTGGGGCCAGCTAATGAGTGACCGCCCTGCCAGACGAGGCCAGGCTCTGCTCTGGATCAGGTTCCCCTTCCTGTTGACGTCTCTGTGGGCCTGACTTTACGGGAAGAGACCCTGCGCCCAGGAAATGGTCTCCCCTTACAGGAGCAGAGCTGGGGAGGCAGCGCAGCGCTAACCACATTTATCTGTTTATCAGAAGGACTCTGGAGCGCTGCCTAATCGCGTTTAGCTACTGGACAGATCCCTTCGCTAACGAGAGACTGATAGGTACAGACAGGGCACAGGACCACGAGAGAGTGATTAATAGAGAGAGAGGGAGAGAAGAAGAGAGAGACAAGAGAAAGTAGTTTGGAGTTGCAGGTGAAGAGAGAGATTAGAGAGGGAGAGAGAGAGAGAAAGGAGTATAAACCCTAAGACTGACTGAAAGGCTATGAGACATATAGCTGGTGCAGCGAGAAGCAAAAGAAATTTAGATGAAGTGACTGAGGTTTCACATGTCCTCCCTGAACACTGTTACACTCCAGCTGGGGATCTGTTTGTGTCCTAATGCCTCACACTTCCCTCATTTCCCCTCCTCCTTCCTCCCCTCTCTTCATTCATCCATCCATCTACCTATCTAGCAATCCCTGGGAGGCATGGGGCATCGAGGAAAAGCAGAGAGAAGGAAGCGAGGAGCAGCGCATACATACTAAAGAACCACTTACCTTCCTAGGGCCTGTACATCTCTCAATCACCCCGAGCAGGCCTCCTCTCCTGTCTCCCCTCTTTCTGTCTCTCCATCCTCCCCCTCCTCTCTCTACTGCCTCCCCCAGATAGTGCTAGTAATGGGAGGTTAACACAGAGGCAGCGCTCCCATTATTGAGTGAATTTAGCACCTCGGACAGCGCTCTACAATCTTTATTGCTTTGCTGACCCTCTCGTCATGTCCTGGGCGTGCTCGACAGCTTCCACATGTGCGTGGCTGCGTGTGTGCGTGATATGAGGTCTGATTGAAAGGCGGTGTGTCACAGAACAGAGAGCACACATGCTCCAGGGCTTGTTCACAGCGAGGGATACACTCAGGAGGGTATAGCGCACAGCGTGTGTGTGCGCAAGTGGAAAAGAAGGAAGGAGAAAAAGGAACGAGGGAGTGTTGGAGGGGAGGGGGCTGCAATTTTCTGGTTGTCGCGCCTCCAGCATATATCCTGGCCCCGGCACATTAACTTTTAAAAAGGGTTTCGTAGGGCTGTAGGTGTCTACATCACACACACACATATAACGACGCCTGAAGTCACACACTCATACATTCAGAGAGTGAAAAGAATAGAGACAGGGAGAGGAGAGAAAGGAGGCTAAGCGGTAGAAAATGAGCGCAGAGAATGGCAACACTACGAAAGGATAAATGTTTGATGTGGGAAATTCCACTCGGTTTTCACCTGAGCATAATGCGCTACATTTATCACACAAAGTGGATGCATGGCTATTCACTTGGATCATTATCAGGGTTAATACGGGGCAGGAGACGGGTGCGTCCCAGCTGACGAGGGAAGTTGTATAGCCATCACCTGATGATATGTTGTGTTAAATGAGATTGATGTGGGATCACGTGTGGTAGATTCATGATCTGGCAGTGACAGGAGGGTGGAGAAGATGTAGAAGATGGTTGACTGATAGAGAGATATAGGCTCATGTTTTATTCACTGATAACAGTATCTCCTTCTGCTCTCCCAAACTGCCCGGCTAGTAACAGAGAGCCGGGACAGGCCCATTTCTCTTCCTCTGCCTTTCTCTGTCTGCCTCTTCCTCTTTTTCACTCTCTGTTCTGCATTCACAGCATAATGTAAGAAGTGAAATGTAATAAAAGTGACTGAACTCTTTGAGCCGCCACACTCATGATCAATCCCTTTCCTCTTTCTGCGCTTGATTGTAGGAGGTGATTTTAAAGAGAGCAGCAGACCTGGTAGAAGCCTTGTACGGGATGCCTCACAATAACCAGGTAAACACACACACGAGTAACACAAGCACGTAGAGATGTTGACAGAAACATCGATATCTTATCTGGATAAAATTATGTTTGTGGTCCGGACTACTGGCAGCATCAAAGGCAGTGTTTCCGCTGGACCTACAGCACCCTGCTGTGTTCACGCAAGATCTGGGACCCATAAACACACACACGCACAGGAATATATTTGTGCTTTTATCAACATATACACTTAGGAGAAAGGGAGGAGAAGTACAATGAAAACTAAATGTGGAGGGAGGAGAGGAAAATACGTAAGTGTACAGAGGCTGATGAAGAGGAGGAGGAGTAGGATTAAGATTGGATTCTGACAGCGGAGGCGAGCAGCGTCACTGTGGTTAATGAAAACTAAGACTAAAACTTGCAGTGAGTAAGTAATTTCATTAACTGAATGAATTAAAATAAAAACAACGGTTTTCAAAAACATGAAAACTAAGAGCAACACATGCGCAACGGAATACATTAGTGCTTTTATCAACATATGCACTAAGGAGAAAGAGACGACGAGTACAATTAGGAGAATAGCAAGTACCGAGGCTGCTGAAGAAGAGGAGGAGAACTAGGATTAAAACTGGACTCTGACGAAGGAGGAGAGCGGGACTAAAACTAACAGTGAAAAAGTAACTTTAGTAACTGAATGAAAAAAGGACAGCTTTTGAACAACTCGAACTAAGCCAAGATAAGATTCCTGGTAAAATCCGCTTTGTTTCTCCCCAATGCTAATGGTTCACGGTGCACAAGAATAAAATGGCTTTGCACAATATGGGATCTTTAATAAACAGTGGTTTTGTAAATCATATTTGATGTCATGCATTCTTTCACCCTACGCTTTTCAGCAGTCAGTTCCTCAAAATAAAAATACTCATGTACTCGTAAAGTTAGCCAGATATCAAAAAACCAAACCGAAAGACTAGATGAAAATAAAAACTAATGAAAATTTCAAAACTATAATAACACTGGGGGAGAGGAGAGTGGAAACACGGAGAGGGGAGGAAGAGAGGAAGAGGCAGGCTGAGCATTTGATGAGTCTGTTAATGAGCCTTTCCTCCATTTACTGGAAGCAATCCCACCACTCCCAGTGACCACTGATAAAAACCACTCAGCCTGCTAGGTTTACATGTGCAATATCGCTAGTGAAGATCAGGCATACTTGTGAGGCCATAAAGCCTGCATCATATTTTCTCTCCTCATCTCCTCTCATACCCCCATTGCTGACCACAGCTCTTTTTTTTTTCCCTCCCATTGTCAGGAGATGATTCTCAAACGAGCGGCGGATATCGCAGAGGCCCTGTACACAACAGTGCCACGGGGGCACAACCAGCTAGCCAGTCTTGGCAGCGGCTCCGTCCATGCTGGCATGATGGCAGTAAACTCCTTTACGGGGTCAGAGGTGGCGCAAACAGCCAATCAGGGTGAGCAAGCTCAACAGGAAACACTACTAAACTCTATTATCATGGGAAATGTGCCAGCGATTTATTTATATGTATTTACTTTTCGGGTCAAAAAAAAAAAGGGAATGGAAGGTGAGCATGAAGATGAGTAGCACGATAGGGAGATTTTATTTTTCGTGTGGGAAATTTAAAGAGGGAGATGTGATGTGAAGAGCAGGGAGCAAAGAAAGAAGATTCGGAAAAGGAGGACAGCCGGAGGAGGAGGAGGAGGAGGAGGAGGAGGAGGGTGGGGGGGGTGTGTGGCAGCAAAAAACAGGGAATACTTGAGACGAAGAAAGAAAGAAGGTGGGAGAGTGAAGAATGGAGAAAAAGAGAGTCAGGGATGGACTACGATGGAGAAATATGAGTGGGTCCTAGGGGTGTGTATATTAGACTGGGGTCGGCCCCTGTCTGACAGAGAGAGATGTGGGTGCAGTCAGTGGTGATTCATCACATGTATCAGGGGAAGGAGAGGAGAGTAGATGGACCAGCCTCTGGATGTGTCTCAATACTTCCAATAAGCTTCCTCCCCTTTTGCTCTGCCCTTCATCTTCATCTGGAAATATGTATCAAGATTTAAGCTACATGCAGTATATCAGCTGCTTGACTTTTTGTCCTTTCTTATTGTTAGGCTAGATTAGGTTAGGATGGGGAATTGGTTGCTGCCTATTTATAGAAGAGGGGGCCACTACGGTCCTCAGGTGCAGCCCTTGCTACAGTAGAAAGCAGGTATTCCTGATGATCAATTCCTGTTGTTTTCTTTTTTTTCATTGTCAGCGAATATTTATAGCCTTCCTTCCATTTTGTCCTCTTACTGCTTACTGCCCCTGTAAAGCATAAAGGAGAGACAGGTCCTGTCAGAAATACTGGCTTCATTCTTTATAAATTAGAGAAGAGCAGCAGAGGCCTTTTACAGTTAATTGCCTTATCAATATATCTAATTTTGAAAAGGAGCCAGTGAGGTTAAAGGCTTCTTGTTTCAGTAGTTGGATTGCAGCAAGTTCCCTCTCATATCATTCTTCCTCTGCTCTGTCCAAAGCTTTCCTCGCTCTGCCATATGCTGTGTACGATTTTTCAAAAATTTCTTTCGCCTCATATTGCTGCGACCATTAACCGTGTAGGGAAAAGAGTATTTGGCAGCAGTGCATGTAGGCTTTCTTATTTTGTTTTTTTCTGCCATCTGCTCTTCCCCTAACTCCTTTTCTCTCTGTCTGTCTCTCCCTCCCCTTTCCCTGTTCATAGGTTTCAGTAGGAGTACAAGCAGTGTGTCCCCTCATGGTTATGTCCCCAGCTCCACTCCCCAGCAGAGTAGCTACAGCTCTGTCTCCACTAGCATGAATGGCTACGCTAACTCTGGCATGGCAACCTTGGGCACCTCGCCCAACTTCCTCAATGGATCTGCAGGCAACTCGCCCTATGCTAGTGAGTAAATACATCCACATCCTAGACGTCTTAGAGTCGGTGTGACTTCAGATAAAACCACGAGCGCATGACAAAATAAAGGCACAGAAGGAAAAAGATTAAATCAGTGCCTTTTGAACATAAAAGAATAAGGCATTGACAGGAAAGACGTAGAGAAAGTGAGGAGGAAACAAGAAGTGGCAGATAAGGAGACAGTCGTGAAGTTCAGCTGGCTCATCTGTTTCTTTAAGAACGGAGTAAAACGCAAATCCCCACTTTATTGGCCAGGGGAACAGATCACCTAGCACCCCCCCCTGCACACACACCTAACTCTCACACACACACACACACACACACATTCACCCTCTACATTAAAGACCCTTGATTAAATCAATAAACTAATTGCTAGAGAAGCAATTCCATTTCAGCTCTTTGATTCCTGGGTGTTAACAAGTATTTTAACAGGCTCATCGGCCCCACACAGACACTTTCAATCAATGGCCCCTCGGCCTGCCTTTGTAGGTCCAATTTTCATTAATTGATTAGTTAGGCCCCTTCATAAATGGATTATGACTTTATTGCGAGGATTTGTCAGGAAGAGCCATAAAGGCTAAGTGTTGGATAATAACAACAATAAAGGCAGAAGCAGATATCAGAGGGCAGGTGAAATACGACTTGGCTGATTGTAAAATCAGTGAGGGGGAAAATGCTCTTAGTGTATTAGCAGACAAAAGACAAACCCAAGAGAAGTGGATGGATGGGATGATGTCAGAGGAAGACAGGATTTGGGTTGTAGAGATTATCTTTTGGTCAGTTTTGTGTTTGTATGAGTCATATAACTGTAGTGACAGCAAATACAAGCCCAAAGCTACAAATATTTCTGACAAAATTTCAGTTTTCAGTTTCATTTTGTGCTGTCTTGAATGTGGATGCTTCTAAAAAATTACATCAAAATCACTCTTAATAATGCTTAGAAAGGTATTGAAAATGTCCTCTTGTGTTGTGGCTATAAAAACACACATGCAGTGGAGGTAATATATTATTGTCTAACCGATGTTGTCAGCCTATTTTTGTAAATTACTACAACAACTGGCTCTGTGTAGCTGGAAATCTGCAATAAAGGTGATCTTGGATAGCCTTGTTTGCAAGTTGCCCTGAAAACAAATTACGGGTGCAGCACCCCGAGTTAGCGAGGAGATGTTTATCAAGATGTTGCAAACCCTTGAGCATAGGATGAGTCATCAAAACAGGCTGATCAGAGGAGACGCTGAAAGAAAAAAAAAGTGCTTCAGGCTGTTTTTGGTGCAAGTTTCCAGCTAAACATATTTTTTTGTCTTTGCTATGGATTATCTCACTGCTAGGTGACAGCTTAACAAAAACAAAAAGGTTGCAAAAAAAGTATGAGCCGCTTGATCTGAGTCCAAAATATTATCCCTCCTGTCATCGTCCATTGACCAGTCCCTTTCTGTTCATCCCGTCTGCCCGTCCTCTGCCCTCGGCCCTCTCTCTAACCCCATCTCTCCCCTTTCCGTCTTCATCTTCTCCCCCCTCGCCATGCTCTTCCTCCCCTCTCTGACCCCCTCCCTCAACCCTCCTTGCTGCCTGCCCATGCTCTTCTCTCAGTCGTCCCGTCCAGCCCCACCATGGCCTCGTCGACCAGCCTGCCCTCCAACTGCAGCAGCTCTTCCGGCATCTTCTCCTTCTCTCCAGCCAACATGGTGTCTGCCGCGGTAAAGCAGAAGAGCGCCTTCGCCCCTGTCGTGAGACCCCAAAACTCCCCTCCGCCCACATGCACCAGCGCTAATGCTAACAGCCTGCAAGGTAAAGTGCTAAGCAGGAAGCTGCTTGGCATTTATGTACATGGAACATGATGAATTTGGAGTTAAAACTGTAGCAAAAAGGATATTTCAGTATTTCAGAAATTAGTGTGTACCTCATTCTGTAGCTCTAATCCTGCTCTCTTCACTCCTTATAACAATTTGTCACCTTTCTTTCCACTTCTATTTCCAACTCTCCCTTTTCTTCCTCCTCCTCACGCCCTGTTTTTTCCTTTCTTTACCCTTCCACTCTCCTTCCTCACTTTATAGATCAGTCTTTTGTGGACTCTAGCAAGTACTCATCAGCCAGCTCTCTGCAGGGCCTGGCCTTCTCCTGAAGTACGTTATCTCTTTCGTTTTCTCCATTTCTTTCCACTCCGGGCTATCCTCGCCGTTCATTTTGGCACCAGCAGCCCATCCTGCCCTACCCTTCCTTCTCTTTTCTGTTTTTATTTGTCACTCTTGACTTGTCAGAGCGACAGCATGCCACGCCATATGGGTTCCATTTCCTGTTTTCACTTCCTGCTTCCTGCCTGTGCTCCAGCGGGTGTCTCTGTAGGGAGGTGTGGGGGGAGGCAATAAGCCACCGTGGGTCATTCTGTTCTCCCGTTTCCATCGAACGCAGCGCCGGGTCTGTTCGTTTAAGCAGGATGTTGTATGGTGTTGAGATCCTGAGAGAGAGAAATGATGGATGGGAATCTTTATCAGAGCCCCAAGCTAAGCACTTCCTCACTTCCTCTGTCGGCGTTGATGAGCACTGACCACGGTGACCCAAGGGCCATTGGCCACTGTGCACTGATCACACTGACACACATGCACATGCACACATGCACACACCATTCTGTTAATCCCAACAAGCCGGAGACACTTAGGAAATAACCAGGGAATTAGTGGATTGAAGAGAGAGAGGAATCAATAGAGAGCCAATATGTTATATGAAAAATTCCTCCCTGTGATGGCTTCTGTGTAAAAATGGGGGGGAAGGGAAAGGGTTGGAGTGGGTGGGAGTAAAGAGGTGAAGATATAGGAGGTAGCAGAAGGCAGAGTATGATATAAGAAGGTAAAAATGTGAATGTAGCACCCTATGAAAGTCTCAAAGATTCCATTTCCTCGTTGGAGTGTTGAACATAATTTCATCACCTCTGTCATCCCACGTCACTGTGTTTCTCTCATGTTTGAATTATGCTCCGTGATGTTCGCTTGCACAATGGGCTCACACAGTGTAACTGCTAACAATTAACAGTGGCAGCTCTTGCATGAAGCTATTCAGAAAGCCTGCAAAAAAAAAAAAAAGTTGAATGATGTTGTCGGTGCGCGCCAAGTTAGCAGCGCAGCGGAGAAAAATGTTTTGATTTTGGGGCCTCGGAATGAAGAGATAATGAGAGAGAGTCGTCTTTGTTCACCAGATGCTGGAGCACATTTCTGTTAAGTGACTGCTGTGATGACAGATGAAACCCAGCAATCATATGACTGACCTCTCTCTCTCTTTCTTTCCTTTTTCAACCCCCTTGCCCCACCATCTCCCTGTCTCTCTCTCTCTATATATATATATTCCTCCCCCTCTTTTCCCACAAGCAGCGATTCCCGGGATGATCGTTCCGCCCATGTAGAGGATCTGGGATAGCTGGAGATTTGGGAATGTTGAGAGGAAAAGACACAGTAGCGGAGTCTGGCGAGTCTCTGTTATGCTCCGGAGCTGAACTGAAGGAAGTCACGATAAGACGCAGGACTCTGTTAAACTCAGGCCTTTCCATTGGGATTTCATTTGAAGGGATAGGGGAGGAGAAAACGGGACAACACAAAAACCTTTGTGATGTTATTTCCCTCTTGGTTGAATTAGTGTAGCTTGTCTGACACCACGTTGGATGGAGTGTATAGAGACTGATAGTTTGCCCACAGTGTGACACTGACCTCATTAAAAGAGCATTTATTTATCTTTATGTTTATGCCTGTAAGGTTTGGGTTTGATTACTGGAGGCCCCACGCCATCTTGCAATCCATAACTCGCACAAAACAACAGTGAAGTGTTGGTTTGGCTATGAAGTTTACGTAACCTCTCTCACAATAGAAGACGCTTTCCCTAGCTCACTAAAAACCACTTAACAACACACTGGCCAACTGGAACTAAGGTCAACAACCCAAAAAACAAAGAAGTACGGAAAAGAACAAAATCAACCCTCAATTTTGCTGCTAATTATCCCATAAATCTAAAAATGGTGTAACAAAATCGCCCTCTGTTATTTCAACATCAGAAAACATGCCTTTCTTTCTTCGTTTCTTTCTGTCTTTTTTTTTTTTTTTTTTTTCTCCTTTCTCTGTCTTTTTTTTTTTTTCTTTTCTCCTTTCTTTCTTTTCGCACGGTTGCAGGCCGTTTGAATCGACCAATGGGCCTGCAAGTTAGAGACATTGGAATGTAAATGAGCCCAGCGCGTGCTCCCGGCGCAGTGAAAGCTCGGGATTGTTTATTGAGCTACCGGAGCCACGCGCCTGGCCCGGGGGAGTCGGCGAGCAGAAGAATCACACAGCGGGGGCGGGGCCTTGCGACGAAGCGTGCGTCTCCGAAAAGGGGTGGGTGGGGTGTGTGTTGGGGCGCGTGTTGAAAAAGAGGAGTGCTGCCAAAGTTTGGGTCAGATCGGCTCGTGGAGTAAGCAGTCAAGAGAGACTTGGACTAGAGTTAGCCACACGGTCCCCACGCGAAGGACACGAGAGCTGTACACTGCCAACCTTTTTCGTTCTTCCTCCTCCGCTTGCCCCACTGACTGAAGCTGCCGCGCTCGTCCTCTCCATCCATCACTTCAGACGCGCTGTCAGCGAGATGGAAACTACAACCATCACCACCACGCAGAACGCATTCACCTTTGGACTAACGGAAAGACGCGCCAGCATCACCCTGCATGCCCCGGCGCAAGACTGCACGGTCCCCGCCGTGCACCCCAACACCAGCGCAGCCGGCTACCAAAGCAAAACCAAGGTGCTGAAGAGACAGCGCTCCAGCTCGCCCGAGCTCCTGCGCTGCAAGCGGCGCCTGAGCTTCAACGGCCTGGGCTACTCCATCCCTCAGCAGCAACCCGTGGCTGTTGCCCGGCGGAACGAAAGGGAGAGGAACCGGGTCAAGCAGGTCAACATGGGCTTCCAGACGCTGCGCCAGCATGTGCCCAACGGCGCGGCCAACAAGAAGATGAGCAAAGTGGAGACACTGAGGTCTGCAGTGGAGTACATTAGAGCTTTACAGCAACTTCTGGACGAACACGACGCCGTGTCCGCCGCTTTCCAGTGCGGACTGCCCTCGCCGACACTTTCCAACAGCTACTCTGCCGACCCGGAGTCGCCTCATTCCACTTATTCATCAGATGAAGGTGGCTACGAGCCTCTGAGCTCAGAGGAACAGGAGCTCTTGGACTTTACAACCTGGTTTGACAGGTACTGAGACTGACAGCATGTAAACAACACAGCAGGGCCTGTGCGTAAAATGCTGTCTTTTTTCAGAAATGCTGACAAAGACTTATAGGCATCAGATCAATCCCTGCCCTTAGCGCTCGGAAAGGATCTGTTGCCTCCCTCCCTCATCCAGGTTGCTTTCTGCAGGAGCAAAGCAATAGTATAAGAGAGAAAGACACAGGGAGAGAAAGAGGGAGCAGTCGCCCCGAAGTCCCCACTAGAAGGAGGGAATTGGACACGTTGACGCGTGGAAGTAAAGAACTGTTGGTGTTATGTTTGAATAAGTGCAATTACTACGTGACACAGCAGGCTCTGCAGAGACGGTGCTGTAGATCAAGAGGACTTGTGTGATGACTGCTTTTTAGCAGAGCAGGACTGCCTTCCTCAGCGTCCACGTCTTATGGAAGACAAAACAAAGATGATGCGCCAACCCACTTGAACTGTTCCTGATGTAGCTACCCTCTTTCATAACGAAATTGTATTATAATGCAAATTGTTTAACATGAAGACATATTTTTGTACATTGAGACAATGTTCTTGAACATCAGTCACTGCCTCTTTTCATGATAGTGTTTTGAGATAGCTGTCAGTGAGGCAGTGAGTTGGTATGTGTGAGTTGAGTGGCTGGACAGCAATATCAAAGCTACTACCTGTGACAGATTGTAGTTTTTCTAAGTAGGTGGTAAGGAGACCTTCATTAATGTATGCACTTGTTCTCCATTTCCTGTAGCCTACAATGTAAACACCCAATTTTAACAAATCTATTTTGTGTAAAACAAGTTTTATAAATAAAGATGAGTCTATTTATATTATACACTTTGCAGTGGTTTGCTTCTTTCTATGGCATGTACATTTATGCACGCACTGAAGTCAGTGTATGTGTGAGACAGAGGGGCGTGTTAGTGGCAGTAATTGAGCAAACTGCGAGCTTCTATTCAAAGCCCCTGGATGACCTTTTCCCGACTTGGTTGGGCACACGGGGGAAAATTGCGCAGCTGGGTGAGCACTCAATAACCATTATAGACGTGCACCTTCTACACCGCTTTGTCTGCATTGAGGACGGGGAGATTAATATTACGTTTCATGCATTGCATTGTTTCTTTTGCATACTCTGCCTTTACCCAATAGCCCAGAGGGCCTGGAGCGGTGAGAGGGAGAAGGGAGGGGGAGGGGGGGGGTGTGCAATTCACTCCTCTCAAAGGGTAGACACTTTGAAATACGGCCCGGGGAAAGTCAGCAAGACAATGAAACGGGTCAAAATTCTTATTGCCCGATTGAGATCAATCTAAATAAAACCTGGGGTTGTAGACTAGTTGTATCCCCAACTGTGTTTTTCATGGCGCACACAGCCCAATCAAAAAGCACATCTCCTGCGAAATGGGGAGCACAACGCCCCATTGTGAGCGCTATTATGTGTGCCTTTGCGCCTCATTATGCGAATTATAGAAGATCTTCTATTGTAAATAAACACTGATGCAAAATTCAGCGAGGCAGAACGAGAAAAAACGAGTTTAATTTCAACTGGTGCTCTGTGTGGGAGTGGAAAATTAGGAACAAGAAAGGCTGGGTGAAAGTGAGCTGTATTGTATTTCAGAGACAAGTTCCTAAAACTAATAGAAAACATTGCATTTGCAGCGTAATTGAAAAAAAAATTATGAGCTCCTGTTTAGGTTTTATTAGATTATTTAGCTTTCACTTCAGAACATCTTAGATCATATCAAACATAACAGAAGATGTGGAAGATATTGTTGTGCCACAATGTTTTTCTTTCTGGATTTTATTGGAGTTTTATCTTTATCTCTCTCTCTCTCTCTCTCTCTCTCTCTCTCTCTCACACACACACACACACACACACACACACACACACACACACA
>JAPQRN010000002.1:21473281-21497969 GCA_037367275.1 Coranthus polyacanthus | reverse complement strand
TACATTTTTACTGACTCTTCCACTGTTTTATGTCATTTTTGTCTTTTTCTCTCTCTTACGTCTTTTAATCTTGTTTGTTTGAATTTTAATAAAACTGTGAGGATTGAGCTGTTTGCAATATGCTTTTCTGCTTGTCATTTAAAGAAAAGGTGATTGATTAGCCAAAATTGCCATTTTGTCTGAGATTTTCGTGAAGACTTGAAAAGCCAGAGGATGTGTGCGTCCAGCCAGCACTGTACTGAAGGAGTCTAGCAAATATCAAATTAGAATAAATGCGTGATATATGTGATATATTTTTGTATATAAAAAAAAAAAAAATGTTGAATCTTTCATTTGACATTTCTTTCTTTTTGCAATAGCTATAGTTTGAAATGTAAACATTAAATGTCTTAAGGCAGCTTCTCAGTACAGAAGATAGATTTACTGTGTGTTGTCAATATCTCATCTGCTAAACATGAGAAACATGGATTTGGATACAAAAAGGGGATTTCTGTAAAATATCCTATAAATAATGTATTTATCCCTTGTATTTGTACATTGCCTCTCACCCTCGTTTAGTTGTGTTGTGTAAGTTTAATACAGTAAGTGAACATATTTCACCGTGTTTTGTTTCATTATTTACTGTTGTCTCTTACTATTTAAATGTGACTTTTTTTTTTCTTTTTTTTTTTTTTAAATCTTTTTGGTTTTGTATGTACGGTATACCATGCTTTCATTTGTTGATTCAAAAACATGCCATTGTCTATTTTTGTATTATTTGTAAGTTAATAAAACATTTCTGTTTTTTTCCTTATAAAATGTTTATTGTATGGCAAAAAGTAGCATCTTATTCAGAGTATTTGGTTGAAGTAGATTTTTTAAGAATATATACACACATTAATATATACTGTAAATCTATATCTTTTTGTTTGAACTCCTTGAGGCTTTCAGATTGATACTGTTCTTGAACTGATAATATGCATGGGTTCTTCTCTTGAGTGACACTTTTCTTTTTTTGTGTGTGGAAACCAAGAGAACTAAGAAATTGCTCTGTATTTTTTCTTTCTTTGTGTTCCTCTTTTTCCCCCTCCGTTCTTTCTTTTCCTCTGTTATTTATGCCTGCTTACATACTGTATCTATATACTCTTTCTTTTTTTTTTTCTGTCACTGTAATCTTTACCAGCAGTCTAGATGCCTTAACAATGCAAACCCATTCTTCATTCAATCACGTGTACAGTTTTCTACCCTCACCACAATTGTCTATTGCCACAGAGGAATTCATGGGAACTTGGGGACAAAGCACAAACCCACTCTGTTTGGTGGTGAAGCCAGACTAGAATACAAAGAGCCATAATTCAACAATCACACACACCCCGATGTACTATAATACTACAGCAATGGCACGCTTTGAAGGACAGTTGACGCTGAGAGGCCTGTCTCAGCTGTGCTCATTGCACTTTAGTGTTCGCGGAAACACTTTATGACTTTTTTGTAGCAATTATGTAGCTTATTTTTTCGACTTAACGAAAAACTTCAGCAGCATGATACTAATATTTATCATCATTTCCCTCACAATCGACGCAACAGTTGACAACACAAAGCTGTTAAGTTGTAGTACAAAGGGGCGCACAGTGAAGACAAGCACTGTCACAGCACAATTTTAATCTCACACACGGAGCCGTAGTTTTGACTCCGCTATCTGACAGTCGATCCCCCAGTCCTTCCCTCCCTTATTTAGCCTTTGGACAATACAGCTTCATTACAAGCTAAACAGAACAAGAGCAAGTGAGGAAGCATGAAAGGGAGCTCCTTGGCCCCTCAGCCATTTCTGTAGTCTTTTCTTTGTGTCTGCCGTGTGTCTTCAAGCTGTTGCTGGACAGAGAATAGGGCTTTTCTCTCTGCTTTTCTTTTCTAGAGCCTGGTTTTGTTAAGTGGGTAGAAAGGACCGTTTTAACAGAGGCGCCTGCTGACAGACGAGTGTTTTTCAGGCACTTGTGCCTGTGCTGGTCTGGGCCAGGGCGGGAGGGGCTGCACCATATCTGTTTCAAATGAACTACAGAGGTCTGTTGTCATACAATGGCTTCTTTGTAAGCAAAGTTCCATCCTGATTATGAATATTGGTAATGGGTGACAAAGTTTTGTATTTAGGTAACAAACAACAAAAAAAAAAGATGCAAACCAAATAGCTGGTGTCTATTTTTCCTCTGTTTTGTCTTTGACTGCAAATACACTGAACAGCTCTATGATATAAGGGAAGAAAAAAAATCTACTGTATAGATTGTTATTGTTTTTGATGAAAACTGAGCTGTAAGATAACTTTTGGACTCTCACAATGTTGAATTAAAGTTACCTCTTGTCTGTGACTTTGTCAGGTGTCGTTGTGTCATTTTAATGTTCCCGGCTGCACTGAACTCTAAAATGTGACTAATTAAGCTCACGAGGAACGAAGGAAGATAGTTTTGTGATTCTACTTTCTCTTATGACCAAAAATGTCATCGCCGAGAAGCTGTCAGGCATTTGTTAAAGAATAGACGAGAACTAGCAAAGACTAATTCCACAGGTCAGAAACAGGCCTCCATCCCCTCCCCCGCTAGGCTCCTTTCTCTAATGAATCTAATTCATTAATGCATTACTGATGGCATGGTGAACATGGTTAGCCTGACAAGTTTCCTCCTAAACATATTAGTTAATGATGATTCCAAGGTTATTAATTGCAAACGCACCAGCCCACCATAATTGAGTCATCATTTGCATACCCGGTCATCAGCAGAAAATTAATTTCTTTTTTATTTTTTGCATATCTAATTTAGGAGGCTGCGATTGGATTAGCTTGTGAAAATAGCGGATCCCAGGATTCTGCTGACCTCAAAGTGTTCCAGGGTCTCCACGGTAACTGGAGGCTTCCGTAAACGCCAAGGGGGAGAGTGAGACGACCTGGAAGTACTGATGAAATAAGGACTCGTAAATAGTGAGCTTGTTTGTGTGGAAGTGAGCGAGTGTGTGTTTGCCTTCTTAATTGCCCATAGGTTCATAACTGCACAGGGCTCTTTTTCTCCCATACATCTAATAAGAGAGTTGATAGTTTGCTGACAAACAGTAAAGTGGGTTGTAGTGCGCACGATTTAGCAGTAAGAGGTGGGATATTGAATTATGGAGGTTACACACTCGGTGCAGGGGAAAATGAGTCCTGGAGGCTAATGTTTTTGATTAGCGAGCCAAGCACTGCTGCCGTGTTGCACCGTGCAGCTCCAGGGATTCGGTTTCTCCAAATGCAGCTTGCAGCATGCAACACACACACACCAGTCTCACAGACACACATTCAAACACGCACTCATAAATCATAAATACGCACGTACACATAGACAAAAGGTGAACCCATTTTACTCTTTATTTCCAGCATCTTTTCAGGCCCAGATAGACTGGTCAGTGTGGGAAGAGGACAATAGGAGTGGGAGGCCGAGGGCAGCCTGGAGCCAGCAGACCTCAGCCCTCTGGGGACATAGCATTAAAGACGCTATTCCTGGAGAGAACTACTCCTCTGGATACAGACAGTAGAGCCTTCACACATCAAGGGGAGGTGCTGTTCAGGAGCTTCTCTGCTACTAGTATCCTAATGAAACATATTAATGCACATATTCCTCACCATCTCGCTCTCCTCCTCCTCTTCCTCCTCCTCCTCCTCTTTCTCGTTCTCCTCCTTGCATGGACACATGAAGAGAGCGTATTTGAAAGAAAAACAGGAGTCCCCAAGGGGTTCCCGGATAAAGAAAGGAAAGGAAAGAAATGGGAAGGAGAGAGGATGGGAGTAGGGGGGGATATTCAGAATGGAGGCAGACCTAGACAGTGAGCAAAAGACAAGTAGAGGAGGACTGAATAATAATATTCTATATTAGAAAATAGTCACAATGGACATCATAGAGAGATGTATTGCTGCAAAGGGAAGTAAGTTCCTTTCCCCGGCATTACTTAGTGTGAGTTACAGTGTATTTGCAGGTGCACATGAGCACCTCCGCCTTCCTGCATCTGCATGCCTGCCAGTAAGACAGAGCATATTTGAGTACAGGCGTACCTAGGATGAGTGTGCACTCACATTCAGGTTGGTGCTCTCGCTTACGAGGGTGTGTGGTCGTTTCCCACAGTAATTATCCCAGTGACTGTGGGTGTCTGTCTATGATCTGTGTGGTACCTGTCAGAGGGAGCCCGGCAGAGCCTATGCTTTATATTCTCTGTAATTGCTGCTGCTAATTTACTGTGCGTTGGCCTAATGAGTAGGGAGGTGAGGGGCTGGGGTATGTAATGGATGTTAGAGAGATAGAGATAGAGAGATGGATTTCACCACTGCCGGCAGAGAGAGGGAAAAGGGGAGGAGGCCAGCGAACTGTGTGTGTTAAGCAAGCATGTAGAACACTTATCTTTATTGTTCTACTAAAATGAAAAAAAAACAACAAAAGATAAGCTATTTGCCCCCCCTCCTACTTTTCCCTCTCTGTCTCCCCTCCATCCTCCCCTCAGCTGACGGTACAGCACAGTGGCAACTGCAGTGAGCGCATTAGACAGGCTTTTTGCTATGTTGATTAATTATAAAAGCAAATCCATAAATAATATAGATTATTTATTCCATTTATTCAGATGCTAATTAGAGCTCGAAGCAGATCCCGAACCTTTTTTTTTTTTTTTTTTTTTTTTTAATTTGTTCGAGTGCAGCCAGATAGACAGACTGACATTCAGACAGAAGCAAAGACAGTCAGATATTAATGTCATTCACACTTTGAAGCACCAATGGTATCTTGTGATGGGGACACGTCCACCCTTCATTTCTCCCTAATGAGGTCATGATAGAGGCCAGTGGTTTCAGCACACACACACACACACATACGCACACACCCTCTCTGCATTCTCTAACCAGGCGACACTCTTGATGAGCGCTGGATTGACAGGGTCGTCTTTGATTGATGCACCACGGTTCTTCCACATGTTCTACAGCTCAGTCATTTAATTATGTTTCCTAAGCATCATTAAGTACCATTATATTCTATCATATTCTAATGAGAGAGGTGGCCAGTCACAGGACAAGCTAATTGGTGATTAATGTTGTGTATCAGTGAGAGACAACGCAAGATTGGCCATTTAATGGTACAACACTGTATTTAAGTGCTGAATATGTAAAAACACAAACAGAGGGCGGAAATTAGAGAGGCCGCGATTAAAGTCAAAACAGATATCGGCTCTTAAATGTCTAATCTCTCACTTTTCTCCCTTTCCTCTCCTCCTCCTCCATACACACCAACACATGCACACACATTCTGCATTATTCTGTTTGTCTCTTGTTCACCTTTTAACCGCATTACACACACTTACTCAGATAATGCTGGAAACCGGCTTTGCGGACATAACTCACCTGCTCCTCAAGATTAACCACTAACTCAGTATTGATGCGCTGCTTTACAGGTACATACGCACATGAGAGTGTGCGCACACGCACACAACACAACACAAACATCCTCATCTGGTATTGACATGCCGCACGGCTGTAGGTGTTTCCATTTAAGGTCAGTCGATTGCCTTAAGTATGTAATGTTAGGAGGGGGGTCCGTAAACATGTCAAATTAGCAGTAATGAATGACCAGGCACTGGCAGGGGGAACTGTCAGGGTGCACGCCCAGGACAATACATTACCCTGAGTTATCCTAGTCTGCCCTCGTCTAACACTGGGTAGCTCACACATACACTGACCGAGCAGACACGGGGTGTAAACTAGTGGGACCCATTCAGCAGTCACACACTCTGCTTTAATGGGCTCTGTGGCTGATTGGTGTCTAAGAGACAAAAAAAAAGACCTGAAACAAGAAGCCAGACACAATGTTAGAGTATGGAAAGTTCAGGGGAGCTGGAATTCTAAAAACAAAGTTGAAAGATTGACAGAAACAACCAGGAAGACAGAAAAATAATTGGAGAAAAAATATTTGAAAATAGATAGAAAGAAAGATAGAGGACTAAGCTAAAGGGAGAGAAAACAAACTGTGGTATTTATTTTTTCTTCTCAGTGTTGAAACAGGAAAAGGACCTCTGGTTTAATAAACCATGAATCCTTTCACAGAGGGTTTGTATGTTATTCTTCGGAGAAACAGATATGTGGGGAGGGAAGGGGAGACCGAGAGAAAGAGAAGCAGAGAGCAGCATGGGGGAAAAAAAGAGATGCTCTGCAACCATATGAATTTCGTTCTCCCTCTTAGCAACACACATACACACACACACACACACTTTCCTCAGCCCACTTCCAGGCTGTATGTTAGTTTTGGGTTAGAAGTGTGTGGGATGAGGGGAGGGGTACATATCCTCCTCATCTAGTGAGTCCAGCTTGGAGGAGAAAGAGCATAAATGAGAAGGAAGAGTAAAAGATATACTTCCCATCTGTAAATGATTAAACATCTCCTCTCTCTTTGACAGTTTATGAAAATGACTCTCTAACATATTCACTCCACTGCGGTGTACAGAAAAACCTTTCACCGCAACAATGCATGTACATCAATATGCGGTGCATACATAGGCAGAATGAGACTATCCACTTGAATTCCTACACTTGTTTTGCTGTATACACTGTGGATATAGTGATAAACAAACTTGTAGACAAACATGAACCTACTGTCTCTGTACGTCGTCTCCTTTCCCCCGCTCCTTCCCTCTCCCCTTCTCCCCCTCTCTCCCTCTCCTTCTCCTTCCTGTAACAAAGGTTACATTGATCATGTTTCTAAAAGAGACTCTGTATTTCCACACGGCCCGGCCTCTGATATGTTTTTCTTGGCAGGTCAGACTTCTACTTTTGTCATTCACTCAGCATATTTTAACAAATTAGAAACATTAGAAACCAGGATCGCAGCAATGTTTTGGTTTGGTTTCGAAACTCTTACGGTCCCCACAATTATATTTCAAAACACGGGCGAATTGTTTGACAGCCGAGCGGAATAAAACCCTAAAACAACTTTTTCATTAGAAACACATGCTCTTGCAATTAGAACCTAGCATTATGTTAATGTGTGTTTGCACTGGTTCATTTGTTGTCGTGTGAACAGTGACGCCGTGTGAAAGTGTGCGGGTTTAAGCGTGTGCCTGCGTGCACATGTATATGCTCTTATACGTTTGAGGGTGTTTGTGTGTGTGTGAGTGTGGTTGTCTCAGTGTGTGTGTGTGTGTGTGTGTGTGTGTGTAAGGGACAAAGGGACACAGTGCTCCACATAACAGCATTACAGATGGCTGTTGTGAGTGGTTGTGACAGTGGAAGCGAGTGAGTTCCCACTCCATACAGATGTACTCTGAGTGACCTTACAAACACAGTGGAACTAAAACAGGCCCCCTACCTCTCGCTCTCACTCTGGCACACACTGTCAATTCTCACTCAGCCCTTGCGGGGCACTAAAAGTTGTTTCCTGAGCCAGGAATACATCAAGGGCCAAGAATATATAAGCAGGGAGCAGAAGAGATGCATAGCTAGGGTCCAGGAAAGCATAACTTGGACTAAGTAAATATTGGACCGAAGGATTAGTAGCTTTTGCCACCTATAAAAGCAAGACAGGTATGCCAGCCTGAGTTAACGACCACATGCTCTGACTTCACCCTGGATTGTTTTACCAAGGAGCCGCAATGGACAAAGAGGACATTTCAACAAGTTCACTTTATGGAGGAAAAAGGGGGAAAAACTAGAAATGACTTTACTTAGCTGAACAATCACCCCCTTCCTTTCACTGACTTATTATTCCTGTCTCTTTTTCTAAAATACAAATATCGTTTTAAAGGGTCTGTTCTGCAGCATTCCTCTGCTCTCTGTGATGTTGAAGCTGATTTTGATTTTTGTCTTTGCTTGCTCATTCTTTTATTCTTCCTCTGAGCCAGCTCTTTTTTGGTGGTAGATTGTGAAACAACAAGAATGTTTTTTATTCTCGTGCGGTCTCACCCACAACATTTGTTTCCAATTTGACAGATTTTGAAACAGGAATTCTTGGGAGAGAAAATGATGGCTCAAAAATAAGCTCTTTACAAAAATCCTCCACCTATTCCTCAAATCTCTCCCCTTGTTCACAGCCTCCATCGCTATAAGCCTCTCTCTCCTTCACTTCCTTCACCTCCTCTCCTCTTTTCCTCTGTTGGTTTAAGTCCAAACAAAGTCACCTCATCGTGTATTGTGGGAGAGATTGTAAAGTTTTCATTGAGCCCATGTGGAAGTGATTTGGCTGTAATCTCCAGTAATTGTGACTGTAACACAGAAACAGGCTGGAACAGATTGGCCTCATATTTTTCTTCAGGGTCACTATGGGCTTATCTCAATATTTAGCATCTTGCCTGATTGAGTTATCATATCACATTTGCTGTTAAGAGCTGAGTGATGTCAACAAATGTAACCAGAGACCGCAAAATGTTGCTTTAAATCACAAAGAGGAAGGTTCCTGTTTGAAGAAAGCACACACATCAGTGTCAGCACGACCCGCCGAGAGCTGACTTTTTAAAATGCATGACATTTAAGACCGCTCAAGCGATGTGAAACCAAAATGCTGTTAAAAAAGCCACCATTAGAGTATGACCTATCCTAGATATGAACCCAGTTTCTCCCAACCCATGTCACTCACACACACATGCTCACACGCACAGAAGTCAAGAGCACTTTGCTCTGTTGCTGCTGAGGTGCAAATGGTTTGTCTCTACGCATCACTGACCCAATGCTGCTCCTTCACCTCTTCTCTCCTCTGTCGGCTCCTTCTTGAATCTGTCCATCAATGCTCCACCTCAGTCACCCCCGGCTCCCTTGCACTTTTATCTCTGTGCCCCGTTTCTCTCCCCATAATTTGTCTCTTTGTCCTCTGTTCATCATACTTTCCATTTTTCTGACTCATGATTTGTTTTCTCTCTACTCTCTCAGCCCCATGGCCCTCACTCACACATCCTGATGAATGAGTAATCTTGTTGCATTGTACTCAGCCATCCTTGTCCATGTTCGATAATGGCTCATTTGATTCCTCCTTGTAGTGTTTGGTGGATGGCAGAGACTGAAAGCTGGAAGCCATGCAGTTATCATAAAGAGAGTGTCAACTGTGAAGCCACAAAGCCTACAAGTGATTAAAACCCTTCAACTCAGGGTTACTTCATCACAATCATTAGTCTTTTCTTGTCCTACCTTCTGGCTGTAAAACCCACAGAGCCTCACCCTCCCCATCCGTTAATAATATTCACTCTGCCTCTGATACATTAGCCAGTGAATGATAGGGCAAAGCCCTGGCCTAATTGCTTTCTTCTTGTAAAGTCTCAATTCATTTTTGCTGAGGAGACACAGAGATGTGTGCTTATAGTGCACACATACATGAACCTACACGCACACATAGAACCTGAGCCTCACATTCACACACTTACACTTACCCACAACCCCACCTTCCAACTGCCGTTTTATGATGGATGGGGCTGAAGATGCATGGGGGAGGAGGGGAGAGAGACTATAAGACTGCATGCGTGTGTGCGTGTGTGTGTGTGTGCGCACAAGCAAGTGTGTGTGTTGGTTCAAAAGAAAGAAAAAGGAAGAGAGAAGGAGAGAGAGAAGCTGAGCTGAGGAGCTCTGATTAACGACACAGAGAAGGGGTCCCAGAGGAGCTGGGGGAAGAGCAAAACTATCTAGGGCCAGCTGAGAGAGAGTGAGAGAGAGAGCGAGGTTGGAAGAGAGACAGAATGAAACGGAGAGAGAGGGCACAAAAAATAGAGGGAGAAAGTGGGGGCAGGGGGGGGATAAGATGTTTTCTTTTCATATGTTTCATTAAAACAGATTCACAAACACATGAAACTCTGCATATCCATCACCATCATGAGCAGCAAAAAGGAATATGAGTTTTATTCCTTTTAACCGCCATAGCTACACAATGCATTCCTCCTCTTATACTCACCAGGTCCGACACACACCCTTCAGATTAAATCTTCTCACTTTACCTCGATCCCGGAGCTCGATGCCTCAGGCTTCTGTCCACAGTGCTGTCAGAAGGGGAAACAGGGTGTGTGTTGCCAGAGCGCAGGCCATCACCTCTCCCTGATTGCACATGAGAGTAGAGGTAATGGGAGTGTAATAGCACCTTAAGTACCCTGCTCTCACTGACACTGGCTGTATAGCATTACCCCTTGGTCTGACTGTGTGGCAAAGTGTGTGTGTGTGTATGTGAATGCATTGGCATATGTGAATGTCCAAGTTTTTCTTGTGTATAGGTGTCAATCTGTTTGTCTGCTGTGGATAAGTGTGTGTGTGGATGGGTGTGTATCTCATGAAAGAGGTCTGACTGAGGTTTGAGTGTGTTGTGTTTTCCCTGAGGGTCGTCTGAGCCGCAGCGATCAAAGAGAGAGATGGAGGTTAACTGACCAGACCTGAGAACCTCCACAGAAGGACCTGAGGGACTCCTCTCTGTTAGCCCAGGTACCAATCATCTGACACACACACAAACACACACAATCAGTGGAGCGGTGAGTGTAGAAGGGGGCAGTTTGAGTGATCCAGAGGGATTTAAAGATCTGTAAGGCCCAAACTAACTTTGTCACTTCACTCACACAGCCGTAGCCTTTCACACAGTATCCATTACCTCAGATACGTTTTCTACAAAACATCAAATAGCTTTATCCCAACTCCTACCTCTGTGCTTTCACAGAAAGATGCCTTCCACCGATATGGAAGTCCTGTAAAGTGAGTATAAGTTATATAGCGGGGGTCCCTGGAGAGAAACTCAATGACTAGTCTTGTACTAGAAAGTTAGACTGTATTCCTGAGTAGCTCAAAGTAACGCCTTTGCTGAAGGACTGAGAGTGGCGCACTTCGGCTGCAAGTTAAGCTGGAAGTTGTGTTGTCAAATGAGAGAGAAAAAAGAACAAGCATGTTCAAGTGTGTGAACGTGTGCAAGTGTGCAAATGTGGAAGTGCGTGAGTTGCAAATGTGCATTGGGTCTGAGCATGTGTGTGTGTGTGTGTGTTTGAAAATGAATGAGAGATAACCATCACAGGCAGCTGCCGTGGTGAAGAGAGACAACTAGCACCAGCTAGATGCAGCAGGAAATTTTCTTGAAAATAACACTGACTACTTGTTGATTCTAAGGGTGCAAACATCAAATGCGTATTTCAGAAATCAAAAATTTCATGGGTGCTTTAATTCCAAACTCACTGTCTATTCACTGTGCAGCGCTGGAATATGCATTCAAATACTTTATTAAAAGTAGCAATTCCACAATGTAAATATGCTCAGTCACGAGCCAGTTTGTACAATAAACTGATGGAAAAACAAACACAAATTACACATAAAATACTGTAAATTACAGACAACATGAATTAGAGTAATGAGTACTTTTGATACTAAAAGTACTATTTATTGTGCAAAATGGCACCATTAACACTGTTACATTATCATAGTACTGAATTATTATTACTGATCAACTGACATGAATGCCAGATGTTAGCAGATGTTTAAAGTATCATGCTGCTAATGTTCAATAATTATTTCCGTACTGTCAGCAACTACAATGAAAATATTTAAAGAAACAACAATTACTTACATGTAGCCAAAACCATTATTCATTCTTCTGTTTCATAAACCTGCGCTGCTGCATTTAAAAAAAAAAAAAACACTTCAGCCATTGCGTAAAGTGGCCATGACTGTAGCTTTGTCTCTTTAATAAGTGCTTTATGTGAAGCATACTGAGGCTCTTACCTCTTGACCTTGTACCCCCAGTATAGCTGAGGTTGGACTACTTTGTACTTTGTGTATTGTTAGCTGGGTGATTTACTGTAATGCATAGCTAATCATTTCAGCAGCAACAATGTAAATCCAAAAGCTGACAGTAGCTAAAGGTGTGTAAAATAAAATAATGTCACATAGTAGAAATCAATTTGGAATATCGAGTATACGTAAAAAAGAAAAACAGTCACGTAAGGCACAACTACCTCAAACTTAAGCACAGCATTCGAGTCAACGTATTTAGTTGCTTTCAACCTTTGCTGCAGTATAGTGTAACTGTTGTTTTGTAAAGTATAATGCATTTCCTGTACGTGAGGAATGGTCAACTGTCCTTTCCCCGGAACAAACAAAGTATATCCTACTCTCTCAAGTTAAACATGACCCTTATGATGACATTGAGAGCCAGCCTGTTTGGGTAGGTGACGGTGATGTGTGTGTTTCTGTGTGTATATATATAAGGAGGGGGTGGGGCACAGGAGTCTGCTGCTGGGTAACATCTCTGTCAGGACGGCTTGGCTCCATCACCACCCCACTTCCACGCACACACACGCACGCGCACACTCTATCAGCACCCGCTCAGGGCTCATCAGTCGCAGCGGAGCACATGTGGCCGGAGTATTCTAAACAAAGCTTTATAAAGAGCTCAACTAAGACGGCCCGATGTGACAGTCAGGGTACTAATGACGCCTGGAGACCGCTAAATACGCCACTGACAGACCAACAGCCTGCATGCCATGCACACACATCACACACAAGTTTTCATTTTGGCATGCACAGACAAACTCTTGCAATCACTCTGGCTGGGTGAAACACACAGATGCACACAAACTGATAGACAGACACACACCTTACGCCCAAGGGCATCTGTCCGCAGCCTAAGAGCTCCCAACTGTTGAGGAAAAACAGCTCAATTAGCTCAGTGGAGGAACTAACGAAATACATCTATACACACACACACACACACACACCACCCACACATGCACACACCCAGAATCGCATTGATCCTTTCCCAGTCTGTGGCTCTAATTGGTGTGTTGATGATACTGTGAGAGTGTGGGATCCTTCAGGCAACCATAGAATGTCTTCCAGCTCTTTATTTCTCATTTAAAGTTGAAATACACCCACAAACCCTCTCAGTCGCATGCAGCAAACTATATTCTACCTGATATTCCTTTTGAAATTCTTTTCTTATGTCTGGGTTTAATCTAATTTTTCTCAGTATGTGATAATGCCATACCTGAGATCACTCCAAGATCACAAAAAGCACACACAGCAGCCTTGAAAATCAGAGCATTCCAGCGCCATAAATATCTAATCGCTTGATGATTTTGTTGCTCCCAGTAGATTGAAACAGTTGTAAAAACCATCTATCCATTATGTGCATGTCCATTAAAACTCTGCACGCAAATGCTCAATGAGCACCTACAATTCAAATAAACACAAGCCTTTACATACACACACACACGCACACACACGCACACACACGCATACACACTGTTACAGCAAGTCAGTGAGAGCAAATAGGGTAGAGTTATTTCCATAAAGGGTCTCAGTGGGTCTCAAGGATCTCTACTCCTGCCGACTGGGAGCGATTTAGCGTAGCACACACTGGTATATTAGTAACTGAAGACGTCTGGGGACGAGACTGCTCTCTCTAAAACCCTATCCCTCCACTGTGACCTCTAGAGCATTCACAACTGGGACTGGGAGGCACTCTCCATCTTTTGCCTTCTCTCTTTCGCTGACTATATCAGTTTGTTCTCCTTTTCTCTTTGACTTTTGGATATTTTTTTTTACTATCTTCTCCCTTTCTTGGGTGTGGGGTTATCTTTTTTTGTCCATATATGTATTATATTTTTTCCATCTTCCGAGTTATTTCTCTTTTTCCATTCCGCCCATATTCTACCCTATTTTTCCACATTTATCTCACTACAGTTCTCTCTCTTGCATCCATCCTCTGTCTCTCTCTCTCTTTCTCTCTCTCTCTCTCTCTCCATCCCCCCTCCCTCCTTGGCCCCAGGGACAGACTGCTGATAGACTGTGTACACCAGCTGCCCAGGGGCTATTTTTAAGGAGCATTTGTCCTTCTCCTTCCCTCTGGAGACTGACTCAACCCAACAACATCTCGTCCGTGCACACTCAAATGTGCGCACAAACACACGGGCATTAACACATGCACTCATTAGCCCATGAGCATGCATGCCCCACACTTTCTCTCTCACACACATCCTCCGTCCAAGGGCATTCTGTAAATGTAGGGGCAGCTTGTAGCGCCGTAGCCCTCTGCTTAACTACACAGGAGCCCAGGCGCTCCCAAACCGGCCTCAGAGGGCTCATAAAGCTGCCCTCCTCCCAGGGCCTGGCTAATACTCTCTCTTGTTCTACCCCTGCCTTACAATAGTTTGTAAAACAATACTGTAAAACACTGTTGCCGAGTGTTGCGTCAGGCCGCTTTCATCACTAAACCCACAGCAGCCAATAGCAGGCCTTGAATAATACATACAGGAAGTCGGAAGATTCGGGTTCTGTGGTACCCTGCAAAGTGCAGCTTAACACTTCTGTAGTCTGTCTTATTTGACCTTGCTTTCCAATCATGTAGTCCACCTGTGATATAGGCACCTAACTAGAAAGCCAAAATGCTGCTAAAGAAAAGAGCAGCAGGGAAAATGTATAAAACTATGGAAATCGATGGAACCATGGAAATGAATAATGTAATTAGTCTGTTCCCTCCTAACACAATCCTAAAAAAATTCTGAAATGTGAAATTATTTAAATTTTTATTTGTAACCTTGGTAATAATTGTAAAGGAATTTGTTAACAAGCTACTGAATTATGTTCAAAGCCTCAAATGTAGGCTGTGAACCTTACTTTTGTGCTGTGTTCAACCACTGCTGCTCAAAGCCAATGTAAAATATAAAATGAATCCTCAAACAACTGCTCCAGCAACCTCGTTAAGACATTATTTACTTTCATCGTTAGCCAAGGAAGAGGACACTAAAAATCTGTCAGCAGCCTGAAACGCCTGCTCGAGTGTCTGAGCACTGTTTAATTGTGCCATTTATCAGCCAAAAAAGCCTACACACTCATAAATAAACACAATGCCCATGCAAAAGAATTATAAAAATGTCACGGCTAACCCACAAGTGAGGCCAGTGTTGATGCATATTAAGCGATTTAGTCAGTGAAGGAGTGGAGCAAAAATATGATGGTTAATTTAAGAGTCATTAAAATTGTATGAATGTGCATTGCGCTTGCTTGGAGTGGGATTTTCTCTGATCGGTAACGAAGAGGGAGAAAGAGCAATACAAGCTGCCACACATTGTGGTCTATAAACTCACTGATTGATCATGGTAGAGGCAAGCAAACCTGAGAGGGAGGCCCAATCAATGTTTCTGAGACTGAGAAGATAGTGTGAGTTTGTGTGTGGGCATGTGTAGGTGCAAGTATGTGTGTATTAATGTGTACTTACATGCAAGTGCAGATCCAATATTTTGTCTGTATATGCTTACAACCTTGTGTGTATCGTGCATATTGAAGTGCATGATTGAGTGTGCACGCGCATGTATGTGTGTGTGTGATTGTGCGCTTCCCTCATTTGAGGAAAGACAATGTTCTACATTCCACAGGGGAACAGAGTCATTACCGAAGCAGGAACTCAAGCCTGGAGGCCACGGCTCTGCATGTAGTGTGAATAGATCGAGCTAGTTTCTCACTGAGACGTGCTGTAGAACACACACTCTGCCATTACCAGTGCCCTGCAGTTCAAACCTCACTCCCACCTTATTTCAGCTGAAAAAAATAGGTAAAGCTGACAAAAACAAACAAGTATCTCACCGTGGCAGCTCTGAGGTGAAACGATTATTGCTTTATGTACTGGGACTGTAGCTCGCACAGGAATTTTTATATCAAACACAAAGTGAGAGTGTTAAGTGAACATTAGTGAGACGGCATGGGGATCTGGACAGAGTGAATTCCCCGAGTCCGCGGCTGAGCTTTTTAACCCATCACTGAGGAGCAAGTCAGCTCTGAAGCCCTCTGCTGCCCTCTGTTGGCGACTGCACCTCACCCACCGTTCCCACGCAGTGCAGGTATACACATATGGCAGCTGTCTATCACTAAATAACAGGTGTGTGAGTGATTCTTCCTTGTTCCACTCTGCCCCTCTTCTTTTGTCAATTTCCCTCTTGGCATAAAGCATGGCTGGGTTAATTTCCCCTGCTGCTGACACACACAGGTCGTTAGCATGGCCCACAGGAAACTATTGTTCAACCATAATAGATGACAATCAGAAGTAAGGGCCTGATAACACCTGCTGTCACCCGACGCTCCGTCTGTTTGCCTCTGATTCTTCTCCTTTTTTCTCAACATCTTTCCTTCTCAGTTTTCTTATGTGTTAAAGCACAAGTGCAGTTGCTTTGTGATGTGCTCATACTTTCAGATATATTGTACATTTCACTGTAATTTGTAGTTTTTTCTCCCCTGTTTCTCTTGTACTCTTAGCCACTAAATTAAGCATGACATATCTGGGTTGCGATAGCCCTATAACACAATAGTTAATGCTTCTATACAGTACTGAATCTCTTTTGATAACACAAAATGTACACACTGTGCACACACAGCAGCCACCAGCCCTAACCCACACACAAAGCTACTTCCTTTTATAACCTCAATATGTGCCTCTTCTAAAGGCGTTTCTTCTTCTTTCTACATAAATCTGCAAACTTATTTCATTCCATTCAGGCAGTTTACCGACCTCTTTCTTGGTCCAGGTTTCTGCATTTTCTTGCATCCTTCTAGTACCAAAAATGGGTTTCCAGGACCTGCAATCATAAACATTGTTATAGACCTCCAGCATGCTCACAGTACGGCACAATGGCGTTGATTTTGATTGACACCACTGGTGATGTGTAAAAAAATATGAATATTTACAGTATTAGTATTAGTCATGGTAAAAATTCCAGTCACATCACATACATACGCTTAAACCACCCTTGATCTATAAACAGACTGAGAATGAAGGGGCTTGATTGGCTGTGAGAATGATTGACAGCTGAACGAGTGGAACCTTTGAATGTGAAACTCAAAGGAAAGAAGGGAAGCGTGTTTGTGCAGGTCCCAAGGGGGGAAAAGCCTGGGTTTCACACACGCATGCACGCACGCTCATACGCACACACTCATACACACACACACACATATTGTGATCTTGCTCTACTTTGGGCTGTGCTCCACATGAAAGCGTCGATGCTTCCTGCTGTTTGAGACGAGCTGTGTGTTGCACTGCAAAAGAACATACAGGTCTGTATATACATGTGGACGGACAGGTCTGTGTGGAGACCAGAGCAGGTGAGATTGTATCTACTATGGCCTTTGTGGGATGTCTTTCTTTCTTTCTCTCTTTTTTTTACCTCATTTCTTCCGTCTCTTGTCTCCCTGTTACCTTCTTTTCTGTCTTTTTGCATTGTTTTTTTTTTTCTCTTTCCTTTTCCCTTTCTCTCTTTCTTTTCCTCTTCTCATCCCTACTTTATTTCTTCTTTATGTCCCTGGAGAAGAAAATGAATGAGCTTCATTCACATCCTTGGAGCCAGTCAGGTAAAACACAAAACACCAAGTAACATTTTTTCATTCACTTTTAAGCACGTGTTTTGTTAATTTCTATCAAACGGAGAATATCTGCATGTTTTATGCAAACATTTAAATTTTACACAAAACACACTATTGCATGTTTAATTACAACCATATTTCTCCCTGTCAGTCTGTTACTGACTCATCATTCCCGCAAAATAATTTGGAATATAGAAACTGAACATTTCACCATGTTCTACAAATGGTACAACACAAATGTGGAGGCACTGCGCCCTTGACTATCCCCCTGCTGAAAGTAAGTCTTAGCCAATTAACAACGTCTTCCACTAGGTCTACATGCACACACACAAACACACATGTGCGTACGCTCACACACACCCAAACCTCACAGCTCATGGGACTAAACCTCATTAACTGCTCTGAGACAGACACTCTCTCTTTAATCAATCCTTTTCTAAGACTGTATGCACATGGAGGAACGGTGACAATACAACACAAGCGCATACACAAACACACACACACGGGGAGAGAGAGAGAGAGAGAGAGAGAGAGAGAGAGAGGCTTAGATACATTCACACAGTGGTCTCCCAGAGAGAAAAACATGGTCATTTGCCAGGGTGATTCAACTCTAAAACACCCTAATTACATCGACAAAGCCACTTTGTTTTGGTGCTGGATAAAATGTGAATGATTTAGCATATTATTATTATGCCTCTGAAATATTAACCAACCCCCAGGGACTTTATCTGCTCTTTTAAATATATGCAAATTATTTTATTTTGGTTTGGTTTGTTTCCAGTGACTTTTGTGAATTGTGTTTGGATAATTAAATGAATGCGTGCAGATGTAGAATCGCAGGCAGTGCCTACATGATGATGATCTGCCAGATTAGCATACAAATTAGGAATGTTGCACCTCGACTGCTAATCGACTAACTTTTGTTTTCACTTCAACCTTGACCTATTTGAAACATCCACCCAGTGTCTGGCCTTGGAGTGGAAATGTAAACACTGTTCCCTGGCTTTTAATTGATAAGACTCATTTGATATTGTCCTTCATTCTGAATATTTCTCGTTTCTCTTGTTTCAGGCTCTTTCAATTATGACTGTCCTCCTATCTCACTCTGTGGTTCTTCACACTACACCACTGTTGTACTAAAGTTGTAGCTCTGCATTGACTAGCTCTGCAATATTAGCATAGCCAGAGAAGTGCAAAAAAAAAAAGGGCGGGTGAAATCGTCCACCTCAGTCTGAACCAGGTTTAAAGTTTTAGAAGTTCTTTCAGATGATGCAGTGGACCTGGAACGGTTGGTTTGCAGAACGCCAACATTTCAGCTCTGTCTTACTTCACTGATTGCCTTGTGAATCCCTGATGGGTTCCGCTTCGTACATAATCATTTCCCTAACATGGGATAATTTGATTCTATTACTCTAACAACAGCGCAAACAAATTGCCTACGTAATTTATTGTGCCAATAACAGCAAAAACAGATGTGGTAATGGTACTGTGGCTTTCCAACCTCACATTTATATGGACTTAAACCAAACTGGGTATAATCATTAAAATACACTTATGAACACCCACCTCCAGATTTACTTGATGCATTTTCTGTGTCCAAACTATGGTTTGGCTGTCCCGTGACCCTAAATCTTGCACCCTCACAGCTCCAGGTCTTTTTTTTCTTTTTTTTTAACAACAGCTTTTCAGCTTTTATCAGGGGAATTTCCTGTGAGGCGCTTCAAGACACAAAAATGTATCTCTTAAGCCATGATATATTTACTAAAGCCACATTACATCCCTCCTGCTGTACCACACAGGCCCTCTGCTGTTCTCTCTCCTGTTCGCTCTACCTCTCTATTCACTGGTGTTCCAGATGCCCTCTAAAGCCCTCTGCTCTGTCCCATTTCTCCCATTGCCTCAGGTCCTTTTTGACACCCCTGGCATGTTAATGGGCCAATCAGAGACACTGTCCTTGAGAATCTCACTTTGGCTCATTTTCATATCCCCCCTCCCTCAGATTTATAACCTCTGCAGCTTACAGCTCCAGATGTTTTGTTCTGGTTTTTACTCTCTGTAATTGCTAATTCAATCTGGTTGTAAAGGAGCAGATGCTCTCAGGACTTGAGCATACCTGTGTGGGTTTCTATGTGTGTATGTGTGCGCCTTCTCTCACATGTTCAAAGCAACAGGATTTACTGTAACACCCTGGCTCATAAACATAAGCCCATACAATTACAACAAGCTCATTTCCTCATGCACAAGAACAATACAACAGCAGTTTTAACTTGCAAAAAAAATTGCACACTGGCATCAACTTCCATTATACACCGAATTACTGTCACCCTTAAATCATTGCTGCTGAGGTTTGCTGGTTTAGCAGTGCTAAGGGTTGGCTTTGGAGGGCCGAACTGTGGTGGGAGCCTCTCATCAGCCCCCTCACATTTTTTTATCATCTTCAATCCTTTTTTCTCACCAGAGAAAGTGGCAATCCAGCCCAGTTTAGAGAGAAAAATAAACAGACTGGTTATCCACAGGAATGTCAATGCTACTTTAGTCCCATTAGGAACATCTGTGTGTGTGGTTTGAGATCACAGCGGGTAGTCTCTGCGACTTTGAACATCTGACAAGTGGCTTCATTGTTTTAGCATATTTAATACTTACATACTGTGCCAGATATGCTCTGTGCACACACATATTTACAACACATTTACATGAAGGTATACATACAGACAGACACATAAGCAGACACATACACATCATTCTTTGCTCAAAAAGTCCCCACATACACATGCACACAGTGGACCTGTCATGTGTCATGGAGACAGGGGTCAGATACTGTGTGATGTGTGAGGGTTATATCGCTTGGGAAAAGGACTAAAGATCTTACCGGGGCTGCAAGAGGGCCAACAATAACAGCCTGAAGTATAACAGCAGTGAAACCCTCGCACTGACAGGAGGAAAGCGGGGCCCCAGTGAGTGACTCCAGAGATCACAACCTCTTCTGCGGGCACAGAGATGGGTGGGATTCGTAATTCATAGCTAATGTGCAAAACAAAGAACATTGTTTTCTAAAGACACTGTAAAACTGCAAGAAAAAAGCAGAGGGCGTTTAAATAGATTGGAAGCACATGTTTGTAGAGAAAGAATAATAGCAGAGTTAGGAGAGGGGTCTTTTTTGTGAAGCTGGACACATTCCCAAAATCGAGATGATATTCTGACCACATTTGTCATGGGAACTTCAGCCATGTAAACACAGCTTGAACCCCCAGTGGTCACACTGACTGACACACACACAAACACTCACCCCTGCAGAATACTCAGCAGGCCTCCGTAGCAGAGAAGTCAGAGTGCCCCCTAGTGCGTAATTGTGTTACAATTACATCATGTTAATCTGTAAGTTTTTCATGTCCCTCATCTTACAAGTTTTAAGTGACACTTTGGCCTCAGAAGAACAAACATAAAGTCAAGAAGAGCACCATCAACTGAATGTGGTGATAAAAAAAAATGAAACATCCAGAAAAGGCTGATATTCTTCCACACCTAAAGAGTTCAGTACCTCTCCCTATACAGAAAATTGAACAGTGGTGGAATTAACAAAACGTACACAAATGCGGTACTCTGTACTTCTACTCCACCACATTTCAAAGGGAAATATTGTACTTTTTACTCCAATACATGTATATGACACTTATAGTGATTTTACATCAAAAACACACGTGTATATGATATGATGCAGAACTAATCTCTCAAGTAATATACAAAGCATCTAAATCCATTGCTCAGCATTGATGAACTGCCGCATCAAAATGTTCTTACATGTATTTGTTAATAAACGAAACAGAATAAATGTTCTTTAATAATAACGCTTTGAAAATGCTTTTACTTTTGTTACTTTAAAGGTTATTTTGCTATTAATTCTTCTGTACTTTTAGAATAGAGTAGATTTTTATTGCGGATATTTTTCTTAAAGCTCACCAAACAAAGATATTGACAAAAAAAACACAAAACAAACAAATGACAAAGAAACATACAAGCAATTATGGCCAAGAAATTAAATCTGATTTGATTTTTTTCAGTGTTATGGACCATTCACAATTTTAATCGATTTGTTGTCTACATGAACACAAAACAAACCATGATTTAAAAATAGTTTCCCTCATTAGAACTATGTGCCTTATATATCAACAAACAATAACAACAATAACAAAAAAGCAGCACTTATGATAATGCACTTAATGCAAATAATGTGCATTATTTTAAACAAACATAAAAATCATTTTGAATACAATAAAGCGCCGCTGATAGGCAATGCCCGGAGAAACACATTCACAATGAATATGAATATATACGTCATGCAAACAGGTTGTATTTTGAATCAGTGGAAGCTCTACTAATCTCGATTTTGTGATTTACGAACTCTTCGCGATTTTCATAAAGCAAAAAATCGAATTGATTGGAAATACCGCCGAGCCCTGCAAGGAATTGATCAAACAAACGTACAATGCATGACGCATCACGCATTAAAAGAAGTTCATGTTGTTGTCTGTGGTTTAAAATCAAAAAGTTTTACTTAAGTAACATCTTGAATTCAGGACTTTTCCTCATAATGGAGCGTTTCTACACTGTGGCATTACTGCTTTTACTTAAGTAAAGGATCTGAGTACGTCTTCCACTTCAGAAATTAAAAATAAAAGGAGAATAATCTGACAGCGCAATTTAAGAGCAAAAAATATTGCTGCAGATCAGGTTTTCACATTATGCCTTTTGACAGCCTGTTTTTTTTTTCTAGACTTCATAGCACCATGATGTTAACACAAACACACGCATAAAGAGTCACCCCTGCAGACACACACATGCATCCTATACATCAGTGTAAAGAATTCTGATCTTTAAGGACACTAAGGTTTTTCAATCAAAGATTTGATTGAATACTTTGCCGTCCTCAGCACTCACACACTCACAAATACACACACATTGTTGACAAGGAGTGTCTTGAGCAACATCATTTACCACTTAGGCCCCTCCCCGAGGACCATGCCATTCTTAATGCGTGGCAGATAGGTTGATAGCTCTGGTTTCTGTCGAGAAGTGCTTGTCAATCAACAGCTCGCGTCAACGTCACTGAGGCAAAGTGTTTTTGAAAGATCTTTTTACTGAGTGCCTTTCTATCCACTTTTTTTTCTCCCCCAGTCCACACACATACAAACACACTCACACATGCACAAACACACACACAACCATTTCCATCCCAGCAATCACTTCTCCAAGAGTTCTCCTCTTCGGACGTGTAACAGTAATTGAGGTTGCTCCCTCGGGTGCAGTGCATTCTGGGCGGTTAAGTGCTGTTTCTTGTTGTTTTTTTCTCAAATGGGGTGTATTTTGGCTATTGTGTTGTTTCTTCCTGCTCTTCTACAGAAGTGTAGGCAGTGGGCCATATTTACACGTATCATTAGAGAATAGAGACCCTGTCAGATGTGGGGCATCCGAGGGCTTATTTGCCCACTGCAGTATCAATCAATACGACAAAGTGTCTCCATACTTTTGGCCTACTCCAAGTCACATGAGAATTGGAAAAAGATATTTGCATGGCGGATGAAACTGTGTCTACCAGTCATTTAACTATTTCTAAAGAACAGTAACGCAAATATGGCTTGGTAGGTTTACTCGTGTAGCCTGAGCCCACCGTGTCTAGATGTAAGATGACAGTCAGTCAAGGGTGTTCGCTTGCTACTCTGACCTCCATCCATACTCACCAAATCAGGCCTGGCTTGAGTACACCCTGTGACCTTTCTGCGTGTTGATGACGTTGTCCGTCCAGAAGAGGGAGTGATTGATCTGGATTGACACAAACAGCCAGAGCCCTGCCTGGCCTGTCACACAGGATCACTGGGTCATTGTAGCATGCCTGAATGCCAGATGAGCAGGAACCGGGAGCACACGGGGTGGTGACCTGCCGGCTATTATATAGGCTATAGTTTTGAGGAAGCTGGAACATATTTAAACAAGTGCAGCGGTAAGGGAGAGGATAAAAGGCATTGTTAATGTAACCTAAAGACTGACACTTCCTGTGTTACAGGAGAAGCCCGGCTGAAAAAAAAAAAAAGCATCACCAACAGTCATGCAAACGCGAATGTGTTAACCCTGACACCAGAATTTAAATAGATAACTTTTAAATATAAAAGTTTGTAGACAACTTTTCCAAATAGGATCCCGTTTTCTATCTGACCCATTAATGGTGAGTTATAACTGTGTACAAACCTGACAGCGGCGTTTCCTGCGTTGCTCCCGTTCTTGTTTTGTTTTTGTTTTTTTGTCCACATAAAAAAAAAAAAAAATGCTAATTTCGCAAAAACTAAATAGAAACTACATCTCCAGTGCTGCTTTACGCAGGTTTGGTGACGTTACATTTCCGTAGTAACCTTTCCTGCCTGCCCGCTGGTGCGTTTGCGCCTCCTGTCTTGAAAGAGAGGTGAAGAAGAGTTTACTTTTCTGAGTTCAAGGTTTGGTTTCGGTGTTCGTCTGGAGTGAAGGGTTTTGCCGAGGCAGAAAGCCCATTTTCACAGAGCCAACATGCTGAACATGTGGAAGGTTAGGGAGTTGGTTGACAAAGCGTGAGTATCACCAACTATATGTGATCTTTTTCGTGTTAACGTTATTTGTGTGCGGAGTGTACCTGTTTGAAAGAGACACGTACCCAAACTTTGACGTCACGTCGCTGTAACAAGTTAGCTAGCCTGTTTGCTATTAGCGCGTTAGTTGGCTGACTTTGATAAATACTCTTAGGAATTACAGTGAACACGACTTCTTTGTAAGCGTTACTCTGCTAGGTCCTTCGGTTGGTGTTCGACACATTTTGCACTGTTATGAGAAAGTTAAGGCTGTCGTTTCAGCGTTTTGTCCGACAGTGCAAGCTAACTGACTTAGCTAACAAGCTAATTATGTAGCCCTCTGGCTAGGTAGTTAACCTAGCCGACTTGGCTAGCAGGCTAAGCTAGTTTGACAGCTCCTGGGCTCAGTACTGAACAGGGATAGTGTTAAAGTTATATGTTAACTCGCACACGTGTCTGTTTGGTAATTAGATAAGATAACGTAAGCTAATTATAACCAGTTATGGTTACTCTCCAGTAGAAGTGTTATGACACTTGTAGCTAAGTTATTTTCTCTGCAATGATAGTGGCGGTAGTTGGTTGTTTAGCTTAACTTTACACCACTGGGTAGAGTTACTACCAGCGGTGTTGACAGCCAGTTTGTTTTGTTTGTCTCATCCCTAACCTGTTTATCAACTGAACTTAGTCACACAATATAAAGGAGGACACGAAGGTGTTTAAATGTCTAGCTTATTATTTATAGAACAAGAGGTATACAAGATTGAAAATAATTTGTTGA
>JAPQRN010000002.1:21461459-21473181 GCA_037367275.1 Coranthus polyacanthus | reverse complement strand
AGGACACGAAGGTGTTTAAATGTCTAGCTTATTATTTATAGAACAAGAGGTATACAAGATTGAAAATAATTTGTTGATTGTTGATTAATTGTCTGCGAAAGCACAATTAATGGCAAAGCTGTGGTTGATATACAGTTAGTACTAAAGAGAAATGAGATAAACAGTGGGGTTCAAACTGCTTATTAATCATTAGCCAGTGTTTCTACAGTGTTTTGCAACTTCGTTGGTGGATGTCCAACTGCTCATTTTAAGGAAATGATATTTGATTCAGATATGGCACAAACAAGTTACTCGTTTAACTTTAATTTCCACCAGATTGCATTCAAGTTATGTCAAAGACATCAATATGATTGTGTATACATGAAAGCAACAACAAGCAGTCTGGAGTCTGAGTATTTGCATAGTTAGTCACTGTCCAAGACTGTGTGGCCTGTAGACTAAAATGTCCTGGCTGGGATTAATCTACAAGTTGTACAAATGCAACCTTCAAGATTTTGCATCTATTGTTATGCTTTAAACTCTGGTTTACTTTTAACCACTGTCTAAATTTGAGCTCTCTGTGTATTAGTGCTCTGTTAATGTTAATGCACTATTGTTTTCTCCCTTCAAAGCTTTAATAGCAAATTTTGCAGATCCAGACAATAGCATGTTTTTAAGTCTATCCAAGAATGCATTCCTGTTGAATGCACTGGTTTCCCAGGAGTATGACCTACTAGAACTTGGGTTACTTTCATGAGAAAGAAAAGAAATGGAGAGGTGGGGCAGAGCTGGTCTGTCAAAGATTAAAGGAAAGGGAGTTCCCATGTTCATTTTCCTTCTGGGTTGTTTGAAATTTCTTTGAAATGAAAGAGAGAAGGATTTTCTGAATTTACACAAATGTAGAAAGGATGTCCAGAAAGTATTGACATGCACTAGTTATTCAGGCTGACAGTGTAGCATAGTGCAACATTTCCTGTTAGATGATTAAGCTGAGTTTTTTGCTGAGGCAGAAAGTGCAAGCAAATGCTTTATCCAGTTTAAAACAAGTCTTGCATTGAATAAAGAAAAGGTGCATTAAATGAACAATAAAATACGGTTGTACTAATAAGTAAGTGCAGTTGAATTATTTTCTATGAATACAGCAGGCATACAGAAATGTGTGATAATGTGTCACTCTTAACAGAGAATAACAACTTCCGTTTTAGCTGGCTGTTATCTGGCACACGGGCCGCCACTGTGTAGAGATAAGATGCTGCATCACTGCCCAATATCCTCTTGTGTGTAGCTGTCATTCATGCAAATATGAAATACTATGCACTATCAAGAACTATAGCTAGAGAGCCTTAGGATACATGACACTGGTAAGCACAGAAAACAGTAAAAAAGTACTACTCATATGTTATTTAATATAAATGAAGACTGAGCTTAAATGTGATGGCCCAAGCACTGACACGTTAACCAGTCTTAACACTTAACTGAACTAACTTAAAAATTTTCTCATGAGAGTTCAGCTTCATACAGGACAAGACTTGTTAACCTATCTAGTGCTCGCTAACTTGTCTGTTCAGGACAGCTGTTTTAAATTAGTTGTGAGAAAGAATTTTTCTTAAAGAGAGTATGTTGTCAGTGTTGTAACCATACCCTGCCTCTTAGAGTAGTAATGCAGTGTGTTTCCACAACCACAGAGAGGGAGTGTCTCCACCCAGCAAATCAATGTTGCTCTTTCAGGCCTTGTACATTTTATTGCTGATGTGGCAGTAGTTGGTGTAGAATGTGGAGATGCTGGTTTTAAATATATTTCCTCTCCATTTACTTACTGAAGTTCTGAACAAGGCTCATTTAATTAAGTGGAATAAGATTCTACTTGTACTATGAAACTGTTTGAATTTTAGATAATGATACAAAATGAGGTTGGCCATTAATGGCTAGATTCTACAAAATTCGCTTGGGTCATTGCATTTGAAGTGGATACACTTTTCAGCTCTTCAGCCAACAATCAGTACAAATATTGAGTAGATAACCAATTTCATCATTCATTACTTAATAGAATAATAATTTATTGATATAAAAACACTGTCTTTCATAAATGTATATATACCCCTTGCAGGGCGAAGAGTAACTTTCTGATATAGTTGTGCTGTTTTTCCTGCAGTGTACAATGAAAGCAGAAGCAAGTTTTAGTATTCTGTTGGGATCGATGTAGGCCAATGTGTGTTTAATTTGTTATGTAATCATCATGACACTGATTATGTTCACAGGCCGCTATATTTGCCAATGTAACAGAGTACCTTCACAAAATAAATACATGCGAACCCCTCTGATTTAGGAAACTAGAGGAAAAGAGATTTAGGAAAAGAGATACATTTGACTTTTTTATGCAAGTTTCTTAGAATATATACAGGCAAGAGCACGGCCACAGTGTACATACCGTGTACAGGTTTTTCTGAATGCAGATTTGAAATTGCTTGTTTATTCCTGCCTTTTTGGTTTTGAATAGTAGTTAAATAAAAAACACACACACAGTCAGAACTCCCATTCGTCACATTGTCCTGTTGGCCTCTAAAATATATCTGAAAGGACAAGTGTAGGGGTGTGGTTGTAATGAGAGAACCTTTCATCTATTATTGTCCATGTGGTTTGTTTGAATGGAAGCAATTTGAACCATAATGCCAGGTATCATGTAGAGCGCTGGCCTTAGAATAAAGACATGATATGTTTGTGTTCTCATTCTAATCCTGCTGTATAGAACCAACATGGTGATGAATTACTCAGAAACGGAGTCTAAAGTCCGAGAAGCCACCAATGACGACCCCTGGGGACCATCAGGACAGTTGATGAGTGAAATCTCAAGGTAAGGATGTCCTGCTGAGAAGCTCTAAGGTTATTTAGAGAGCAGCTGTGACTTTTTTCAAATAAAATAACAAGCTTTTGCTTCTCTAAAGTGATGATTTGCCCAATTGTCTGTCATTGGATTCAATATACTTCTTTAGATTTTGAACTGCTGGTTGGTGAAGACACTCTTTTAACACTTTTAAGTAACAAAATACTTAAAGGATAATGCCCTGTCTCATCTTCCTTCTGTAAATGTTTTTGTAATCAGAGCAACCTTCATGTATGAACATTATCAAGAGGTGATGGGCATGCTGTGGACACGCATGCTGAAGGACAACAAGAAGAACTGGAGAAGAGTTTACAAGGTGAGTCACAGCTTTATTGCAACATAACACAGTGTGCTTAATCATGATGCAAGATGATAGGAGTGTTGATTTTAACCATTTTTTAAAATCAATTTAAAACTAACCTTGTTAAACTGTAAACTCAACTTTATGCCAGACAGGATGCAAGTTTATGCAATAATTCTTACATTTAAAAAAGGATGTTGATTTTGTTAATTAACAAAACAAAGCGTTTTTAACAGTGGAATCCTGCAAATAAATTGTTTTACATGCCCTGAGTGGGGGAAGTCAGTTAAGTAAAATAATACCTATATAAACAGTTACATTTAATGGAAGAGGAGCCTGAATAGACAAAAAGACTTTGTAAAACAGTTTTCTAAATTTCCTATAACTGCTGTTGTGTGTCTATTTCTCAGTCTCTGCTACTGCTTGCCCACCTGATCAGGAATGGATCGGAGAGGGTAGTCACCAGTGCCAGAGAACATCTCTATGACCTGAGATCATTGGAAAGCTACCATTTCGTAGGTAAGGTCACCCATCAGAACTTTCATCACCCATCTTCACATTGCTTGGTTAATTTTTTCCTGTGGTTAAATGAGGCTCTCTCCACACCTCAGCATTTCAGAATGTTTATTAACAATGGCCTCAGTGTGAGCGGTAATGAAGGATGAACGTACGCCCTAAGCACTGCTTAGTCCACAAACCCTTTAACCACACACACACACACACACACACACACACACGTGCGCGCGCATGCACACTGCCCTAAAGCAGATTTAACTCTTCTCATGCGTGCGTATTAAAGGTGCTGTTTACAAGAACATTGAGCTTTACCTATATAAATGTGTTCAGCTTTATTGTGATTTCAGTGTAACATTACTCATAAAAGTGAATTTCTATGTCTTTTTCCAGATGAAAATGGGAAGGACCAAGGAATGAATGTGCGTCAGAAGGTGAAGGAGCTGGTGGAGTTTGTTCAAGATGATGACAGGCTTAGGGAAGAGAGGAAAAAGGCAAAGAAAAACAAGGACAAATACATTGGAGTGTCCTCAGACAGCATGGGATACAGGAGTTACTGTAAGTGCTCTGATGGGCAAGTTAAGTAAATGGTGATATTTAATGGTAAGAATTTTAAAATCTTATACCATGTCATACATTTCTTTCTAATCATTTCCTCTGCTTTTGTCTCTTTTCTCCCTTATATTCCTTCCCTTCAGCTGGGGATAGGTACGATTCCAGCGATAGCCGAGGAAAGTGGGATGATGACTGGGACAGGAATAAAGGGCAGTTCCCCTTCAGCGAGAAGTTAGGGGAAATCAGTGACAAGATAGGCAGCACTATCGACGATACAATCAGCAGGTTTAGAAAGAAGGACAGAGACGACTCACCAGACCGATATAGGTAGGAGTCATCATGTTATATCGTAATAAAAGCCACAAACTATGTTGCAATTGTATTTCATCAACACAATTCAAGACCCAAAACTGGAACTTGTCAGTCGTTCTTGAACTAATTGATAGTCTTTTCAAACTGGACTACATATAAGCACAAACTAAATTCATCTTTCTCAACAGTGACAATGAAGAGGACAGGGGACGTTCTTCTCACAATGGCCAGTCAGGAAAAGAATTCAAAGATGAAGAGGAGACTGTTACTACCAAGAGTGTACAAATAGTTCAAGCAACAGAGACTACAGCAACACGAAAGAGAGGTGGGGTTCCATCCAAGAAAGTAGACTTGGGTGCTGCAGCGCACTACATAGGAGACAAAAGCGCAGATGGCGCCATCTCCACCACCCAGGTATGATGTACCTATGCATGGAAATGAAGAACAACTCATGCTTGTGTATGTATGCGTGCACTTTATCTTGATCTTTTTGTATATGTTCCCTATTCCAGGCCCAGCCAGCAGCTCCTCAGCCTTCCAGTTCTGGTCTAGCTGACTTAATAATGGTCGATACAGCATCCAGCCAGCCTGCTGGCACAGGTATATTAAAATTACGTGTGCTTGTGTTTCGGTTTGCTAGGCGTTAGCTAGATTAGTGGTAATTAATCAATTAATTAATGGAACAATAACCAATGATAACTCCAGTTACATTGCTTTGGTTTTATTAGAGAAACAGATGGATTTAGAGTAGCTCAGCAGAAAGACTAGAAGGGGAAACTGCTAGTCTCTGCCAAAAAGAGAAGCATGCCTTTCAGTAGATACAAATTTAATTAATTTTAGTGTTGCATGTTTTCAGAGAAATTCAGAGATTTGTTTCTTAACACATTGTACATAGTTGCTGAAAATATGTGAAAAGAGTGAACTATGTAGCACTGAAGCCATACTTCAGTGGTTCTCACACTCAATCGCAGCGTTGTTATGGTGTGTCAATAATATATATTGCTAACTTGCATAAATGGGAGGGAAAACAAATTACCCTTCAGTTTTCTCGAGTAGGTCACTGTCCTTTGGTTCTGGAGGCATTTTTAGCTGTACAAATCCAATAAAGCTATCTGTTTTTTAAATCAATGTTTCAGGTCGTAGCGGTATTTGTCACTTGAAAGAGGCTGCACCTTTCCCTCCTTTGGCCGTGGTTTGAGCACCTTCAGCAGATATGCCCCAAGCATTTCTGTGCACAGAATACGGCTTATTTTTTCACAATTTTGAAAATGAATTTTATATACTTGCCAATTTTTGTAATCATTCAAATTTGGATTGGTTGTTCATAGTGCATTTTATTGTAGTATGACAAACTCCGAACATATTTATTACTGCTCTACATGGACTTTTAACTAACAAGCTACACCAGTAAATCTGGGAATCACCTGTGTATTTTTTTAAAGCAGTACACCTTGCAGCAGACATCTCCACACAGTGACAACAGTTGTAGACTTCTTTTTCAGTCACAGTTCCCGGCTGCTGATGCCAGCTTCAGATTTTGGGGACAGCAGGGGGAGGGAGTTGATGTATAGTAACTAAGTGCACCAGATGTTTTCGGAGTAGTCCCTGGTGAATGGAGAGGGCGGGAGTGCAGAACAGATGTTGGGTCTCCTCCACCTATCCACTACCACTACCCCTACCCCTCCCCTTCTTCTAGTCCCGACACTGAAGGAATGCTAAATATGTTAGAATGACACCTGGAGCTCACTACCTTCAAACTGACATATTTATGTTGATTTCTCAATGCAGACCTGATCAGCGGATTTGCTGACTTCTCCTCACCTGCTGCTTCTGCTGGCCTCTCTTCGGGATCTGGTTGGTTTCAGGACTTTTTTGTTGTTAGTCTGTGCATAAGTGTGCTGTGCTGTGCTGGTGTAACCGTACTGCTAGAATATTCAGAGGGATGCTGGGAGGGAGCCCTGGCCATATGGAGCCTGCTACCTGCTCTGCATAACAAGAACAGACACACATCAACTCCTGTTATGGATGACAAGGAGACAGGGACAGAGGAAGAAGTTGGTGGGGGTGGAGGAAGCTGAGAGAGATTGAGAAAAGGAGAGAGACAGCAAGCAATGAAAAATGAAAATTTAAAGCGCGGCACCAGTGGTCACTGAGAATGGCCTGGATAAAACTAGACAAATCCTATAAAAACTCAGCTGCTTATTCTAAACTACTGTGACAGGCTCAGTTTTGCTTGCGTGACTGTTGTTTGCAATTATTTACACAGTTCGCAGTGCAAACACCAAACACTGTACAGAATTCACCTTTCTCTTTCTTGTTGCCAGCACAAGTCTCTAGCAGCAATGGGGATTTTGGGGAGTGGAATGCCTTCCCTGGCGGTCAGATGCCAGCAGCTGCTCAGTCTGCCGACACCGGTGGAAGTGACCTGTTTGGAACCATGATGGCAGGTCCTGCCACTGCTCCCGTCGCAGCCTCAGCTCCAGGCTCAGGTGCTCCCTCGGCAGACCTGTTTGACTTGATGGGGCCTACTCAGTCCCTCACCTCCTCCCAGAGCCTCAACTTCAGCATGAGCAGCACACAGAGCATGAGCAGCACAGTCCTTCCTCAGTCTAGGTCACAGGTATGCATGATTGCACCCATATACATGTATGCATCGTTTTAAATAATTTATTAATGTACATATCATTGCAATACGCACAAAGAGGGCATAATTGATATAGGGACATGCAGGAAAATAGCCATAAACGTAACGATTTTCAAGTTTTCTATGACGTTTGACTGAAAAATTTATAAAGAGTGTCTGTTTGCCATTGGAGTATGTCTTATTCAAGAGCTCTCGCTGAAATTTTCTGCACATTTTTCCTCATTTTGTTGCCTTCTGTAGTGTTTGTAATGTTCTTGCTGATTTGCCCTTGGCCATCAAATATCAGTATGATAAATAGGGCTGCCAATCGATTTAAAGAAAATTAACTAAGCAATGGCACAATTTGCTGCGATTAAACCCTTTTTTTTCTTCTAAAAACTGAAGCTTATAATAGATATTTAAAAGTAAGATCACAGAATTAATATAGAGTTAAGAAAGTTTATTTAAATTCAAATACTGTTGTATATTTGCATCTTTTTAACTTGGAGAATATAGTCTCTTGTGAATCACAGATTTTCAATAAAACCATCAAGGCCATCAAAATTGACTGTCAGCTTGAAAAGCACGATTTCTTATATGCACTACCAGAAATAATAACAAAAGGGCCATTTGGATTTCAAAACCATCAAGGCCATTAAAGTTTGATATCACCTAGAAAGAACAATTTCAACAACAATTTCTTAAATGTATGTTAATGCAGTATAGAGGTAATAACAAAAATGCAGCAAAAATGAAAAAAAAAAAACACACGCTTTTGAGGGTTCACAATGATGACTTTGGTTCACGCCACAGAAATAATTTGGCTCACTCTTTCTTCATATTCCACCAGTTGCTGAGCTAGATGAGTCCGTTTACTTTACCACGGAACTTAGGACTGGTACATGATGTCATACAGGAGTGCTATGGCATATGTTACTATTGGCTGCATGTACTTTGGTGGCGTTGTGTAAGCCTTTATTTTATTTTAGACAGCAGCAGAAAGCTCTGCTCTGTTTTGAGTTTCAGAAATGCATGGTTAAATGTTGTTTGATCAATAAAAACGCTGCTGAAAAGCCATTTGATACACAAAACAGCAGGAAAGTGAAGCTACTTTTCCGAGCATCTGCGTTGAGCCACGGAGTAGAGCAGAATCTTAACAGTGAACAGTAATGACAGCTGTCAAACACATATTTAACCTCCCTACGTGTCTGAAAACACCTATGGGTGGTCAAAACCTCCTGCCAAAAAACAAGCACTGCAGCTTTAATTGCAAAAAGTGAAGAAGTGGGATATTTCAAACATTTTGAAGTGTTTAACTCCTTTACTTGCAGTTTAGGCTGTTTGTTGCCCATATCATATAATATGCATGTGTAATAAAGCCATACAGTACAGTGATTGGAAGATGGAGGGCAGGCATGATGGTAGAGGGTTAACATGCAGCCACACCAGATGCTCATCTCCCCCAGAGACTGCTGCCGACTAACCATCCACCCATCCCGTCACTGACATACAGAATGAGAAGAATCAGGTTTGAGTAAAAAAACAAAAACCTCTACAAAAGCCTGTGGATGTTGGCTGGATTTCTGTTAAAAGGTTGTCGACCTACTTAAAAAACTCACTGAGAAGACGCCCAGCACTTCCTTTAGTCTAGTTACTTTAGACAATATGTTTAATGAGAAAGAGGCAGCAGGAGGTTCCATTGACAGTATCAGAGTTAAGTGGGTCAGGCTTGAATCGTGACAAGAAACTGTATCTTTTAATCATGTATTGTCGTGATGGAACTTCTGTGTATTTATCACTGTATTTTTGTGATTTCTGCATGCATTAGATGTCTCCATAACATTTTATTTGTGCTTTTTCTTTGCCAGCCTCTCCCGAACATGGGTGGTCCTCTACAACCGCAGACAGTGCAGACTCTCCAGCCTGTGCAGCAGGGAGTGGCTTCTCAAGGTGTGGGTAAAGCGTCCCTTCCTTCCACCTGGACAGATCATTCCGTTAATATTAGCCTGGACTTCCTTGGCCCAGGAGTGCAGGCCCCCAAGCCTAGCCAGCCCAGTCTCAACACCCTCCAACAAGGTGAGAGAAATAATACATACCGTAGCAAAGGTTTTACCATTTCTTTTAAAACACCTAAATACAGTTTAAAAGCAGCTGCGCACCGATGCGAAAATGCGGTGTGAGAATTTCTCACGTGAATATCTCAACAAGACAACTATGCACTCCAAGCCCAGAGCAAATGATGTGCATTGCCCTGTTCGAGTTTTGCCAGAAAAGTCACTTCAAACTATATTTTCAATTGACTGTGTAACAGTCACCCCATTCAAACCCGAGCAACAACTGGCTGCTTAGGGTTTTTCCTTTGCCATCTCTATTCCAAATGTTAGATAATTAGTTCGGCTTCATTTGTTTTAACTGCCTGGATTAAAGGATTTCATTGGTCAAGCTGAAATTGAGGTCTGTCTGCATATTTTTTCTCCCACACAAATTTTCCGCATGGGTATGCAAGCATTCATAGCATTCAAATCTTTTCCTTTTTTTTTTTTTAATAATTTATTATTTTATAAGTAATATAAATCTGTGCTTGGTAAGAAGCAGCTTCAAAATATGTCACTTTTATTCATTGAGTTTGTTCTGTTATTTCCAGGCAACCAGGCACAAGCCAATATGCTTTCCCAGGGATTTTCCAGTATGAGCGTTGGAACCACAACAGTCAGACCACCTGTAAATCCCATGATGCACCCTGGAGGTGCCATGGGAATGAGCATGGGCATGGGGATGACCCCCAACCAGGGTATGATGGGGATGGGCATGAACATGGGGATGCCACACGCAGGTATGACCATGGGAATGCCTGGTGCTATGGGGATGGGAATGGCTATGAACCCTGCAATGGTCCAACAGCCCAAACACGACGCCTTTGCTGACTTCGGCAACTTCGGAAAGTGATGGAGCTGGAGAGCGGAAAGATTTCCGGAGGAGTGGTGTCCTGTCTCTCTTTCTCTCCGTCCATTGGTGAAGGATTGTTATGAGCTGCAAACAAAGAGTACTTGAATAATGTCAACTATCATAAAACCAACACCCTGCAATCTCTTATTTTAAGACTAATGCTGTGTAGTGATCTGGATCTACAGTAACTGAATGTGTGTGTTGTTTGAACCAATGATCTGTCTGGCCTGGGGTGGTGGTCAGGCAGTCACACTGTTGATGTGTGCCTTGTTGGTTAGATTTGAATCAGTAAGAAAAAGGAAGGTGTGCCGCCGTGAGAATGTCAGGGGATTTGCTTTGTAACCTCAATCAAGTCAAATCACCAGAATAGCAGAAATATGTATCAGTAGCTGCATAATTTTTTAGATTCATTTTCAATAACTTTACTGAGTGATGAGTTTGAATTACATGATCAGCCATTTTAATTTCTTTCTTATGAACATTTAAATATGACAAGTTACCTCTTATTTGTCCTTGCTCTTCCTTTGACCTGTAAATAGAAATCTGAAGCCCTTGCAAATAAGTTATGAAGTTCTTTTATGAGAGCCACTGACAATGTGAAGAGTTGTATCATAAAGGCCAAAACTGATATAAATTAAGACCTTTAACAAGGTACAGTGACACCTCCTTCTATTTGTACATAAGCATCCACACACTCCAAATGTGGCCTGTCAGTGCTACAATTAAAATCAAGAAATGAGTGTTTATAGTCAAAGCTATTGAAGAATTTTGTTTGTCAACAGATCATCATTTGTGGCCTTTATTATTGAGATACATGTGTGTATATATAAATAATCAGTTTGCATCCAAATGAGATAATCAGTAGGTAGAAAAAGCCTCGTACGGAGGTTGTGGGTTATTAATTACAGCACACGGTGCCTGAAAGACCTTTGCCTTTTCTCTTCAATTAACCTCTTTAAAGGAAGCTGTATGACTGTGCAGTGTTGAGGACATCCACCAGAAGGGCTCTTCTGTGCAATGTACAAACATGTATGTTTGTAGTTACACCTCAAGCCAAGTATACAGTCTGTATACAGTTATCAGATGTGTAATTCTGTAGTTACTTCACTCATCATCTGTCATTCTGTCTCATGCACATTTCACAGTCGCCACCCTCTTCAAGCCAGTGATTAATTTCAGAGCTCCAAAAATACTCAAGGAAAATATATAGTGACCTATTCAGCACCCAAAGTGTTGATGCAGACTGTTATAAAGGCTGCGTCGTGCATCTCTCTGTGAAACATTTAGTGGTGCATCTTGGTAAATGCTGCCTTCTCACCTTTTGTCTTCATTAATATTACACATTAAAAACAGCTTTCTTGAAAACGCTGTTGCTGTCATAAGCATTTGTCAGTCCAGGTTTGCATGTTGTGCAACTTATCAGGTACAGGAGATTGTGCAAGAGGAAGCACTTTTAGCAGCTGCGATGCAGTCTGAATGCAATACGCTGAGGTGGTTAGATGAAGATGTGTTGATCGGTAGTGCATTATAAGACATCTCACTCATTTGTGCACCACCTGGTGTGCCTAAGTAATGTGTTAGATGCACAGCACTGGACCTCTTGGTTCAAGTG
>JAPQRN010000002.1:21430728-21451614 GCA_037367275.1 Coranthus polyacanthus | reverse complement strand
TTAGTTCAATAATGTCACCTGGAGGAGTTTTGTCAGGTTTGACAGATAGAACTCTGATGAGTTTCCTGGTCGTGGAATTGGAGACTTCTACATTTCTAACCAGTTACAGCCTGTAAACCCGTACAACAAACTGGACTTGGGTTTGCAAGACAGGGGTCTTAACAGAAATGTGTTATTGGTTGTATCATGGGAAATCATTTTTTTGGAACTTGACCGTGGGAGAGACTAATATCTGCGAATATCTTTGCGTCTAATGCTTCACTTTTGATCATTTTTAAAATTAACGCCTGTCCCTTATGAGCGCGCTGACATTATGTTAAATGCTGTAAAGATAATTAAAAAAAAAAAAAATAATAATACACTTACACATGGCCGCGGTTGAGCAACAGTGCTTAAATGATGATCTTGATGATTGTTACTCTCATGACTTTATGACTTCCTACAGCGCTCATTTGAGTATATTTCCTCACGAAACAAAGCCTTGGTCTTCAGGCTGCGCTGCGCATTCTAACATAACCGACTCGACTCGTCTTTGTTGCTCGCCAGTACAGTTTTTTTTTTTTTTACAAATTTTTTTTTTCCCCATCATATCCTGCCCTCGCCTCACGTTATCTCTGGCTGTGCGCGTAATGAAGGGGAGGGCTTGAGAATGAAAGGGAGACGTGCGCCCCGCGGTCGGCGAGCATCTCATTCAGAGCAGCGGCGGCGTTTCGCCATGTCACACCGGCGGGGTTTAGGCTGCTCCTTCATCTGACGTGAAAACACCTCGGCTCGTTTGCACATTTATGCGTCAGTTGAGCAGATTTATTCGGAGCCGCTTGTTGTTGTTGTTGTTGTTGTTGTTTTTTTTTTTTCTTTAGAATGCGTCCAGGAGCACGTCCTCCTCTTGATGCTGCGCGGTCCTCCCTGTGTCTGTGTGTCATAGTTTTCCTCCGCTGTGTTGTGGCTGCTGTATCTGAAGGCGATGTTTATAATGGTGAGTCTTGATTGTTTCTCAATGAGCTAAAAAAAAGAAAGAAAAAAGAAATGCATATTATTTTCGCAACGGTGTATCGCATTGGAGCGTGATTTCATGCAAAACGACCAATACGGAAATGTAATATATGAAATCTGCCCCAATATCAGGAGTGATATTCCCATTTATGTTACATATAAGGCGATACATTATTATCACATGAATCCTGTGAATACATTAAGGATATATGACGTTAGTAACGTGAAATGGACATGGTAAAATTTGTATTTGTTGCCTAAATTAAAATCTATTTGGTTTGGGCTAAATATAGCCTATATGTAAATATACAAAATTGTTCTAATAGTCGAATTTAATAGTGATAATATCTAATACATTTCAGTTTGTACATGTATCTAGGGATGGGAAATATGGCCAAAAATGTTATCACAATAATAATAATAATAATAGTCAATATCAATACCTGATTTTCAGGATAAATGTCAAATCATTATTTCGTATAAGTTTATGGGCTGAGTATTTTGTCCTGGGTGAAAGTTGAAGAAACTAGACGGTTTTAAACTCTGCTTTATGGTCAGAACATGACAAACACTTTATTATAATGGCAAAATGTTTGATCGACATTAAAATATACGTAAGCAAAATTAAGTCAAACAAAGAGAACATAGAAACGTTTCTGATGATGTAAACCAAATAAAACCCATAAAACAAAAGAAAAATGTACATTACAATAAATCACCATCATCAAATATCACAATATAGAATAAATAATATCACAATAGCAGTAATTGGCATATTATCGCCCCGAGATATGAAGTTTTCACTTCATGTGTACATTTCATATTAAAATATTACATTTCCTTAAGAGAAACTTCACACGTGTTTGTTAAAGAACACAGTGTATTCTATATTAATTTAGTGAGTCTGCATCATTATCATTATTAACACACCCAACTAATACCTTAGTACCTTTTTATCTGAAAATGAACAACAGTCGCAACATTGCACTCAGATGACCTCAAGCGTGATATTATCTTCTTTTGTCTGTCTTCTGTCAGTAGAACATAAGCAAGGTTCACTCAGGAGCATCCTTGACCATGTGCAGAGTTATGAGATTACTTATCCCATATGGCTCCGACCTCTCAGACACAGGAGGTCCACTAACGGAGAGGTGAGTCTGCCTGGCTCATTCTGACCATCTGGCTTAAAAAATATTATTAAAAAAAAACAAAAAACACTTTGACACGCGGACTGAAGCTTTGATGTGAGTCGGCTTTTGTTTGATGACCACTCATCAGTTGCTGTTTGATGTTTTCCATCTTTGTGTCAGCATCCTGCAGAGGCAGACGTTCTGATCTCAGCCGAGGGCCGGGAGCTGAGACTTCACCTGGACAGAAATGAGTGAGTGACTAAAGGATAATAAAGTCAACTACACCACATGGTTCATGGTAGTGGCAACTTTTTGTGTCATATATGTAGAAACGGGCACCAAAGGGTCAAACACAGTGAGCGCCTTCACTGTCCTGTTCGATGTCCACAAGACGTCCCGTCTAAGCCAGTTTATTTGACCAGATGTTGTCTGTCACATAGACACATGGATAAGGTCAGTGCCCCTGTGGGTGCCGAGAGGGGGGCGGAGGGAATAAAACAGGGTGATGGTTTTGGGTGACAGAAGGTTGACACCTGATCCGTGTGCCTTGGGCAAACAGGAAGTAAGAATGTGCTTCTGTGCCTAACATCCTGTAATCTGATGGAGCGGTTCCTGTCTCGTAACAATGGGATGGTGACGGGACAGGAGCAGAGGATCTGTGTAGTTTAATGAACGCTGCGATGGCTGGGTGGGATGGCAGGAGGTCCGAAGCTCTCGAGATGTCAGGGGTGACGGCAGAACTGAGGTTTATCACTTTTGGATTTGAGCCAGCGCGCAAGTAGGATAATGAAGCTTTAATGAGCATGAAATGAAGTTCATATACGCACAGAGTGTATGGCTTCTCTGTCATTCATTCACTCACAGGCACACACATTAACAAACCATGACTCCACTCCGTCTGACTGACCGTTCCCTCAGGGATTTGCCCCCCTGCTTTCCCCTCCCAGCAGGTGGTCGCACTGTTAGATTTCTTCCTGGGCAAGGAATTTTCATCAATCACACATGCTGTGTGTGTGTGTGGTGAACAGAGGATCAGGGAGAATGAAGTACAGAAAGTCACTTTGCGATGTTTAAGGTCATACAACTTTGGTAAATTTCAATAGGAGTTACAGATGTTTTTGTTGTACATACTTCTCCTACATCCATACTACGCTCAAAGTGATTTTTCTGTTATTCTTAAGCAATAAATTGTATTTTGAAATACTTATGTGCAATTCCTCAACAGCCTTCTGAAACGGGAAGGGTGTGAATATTTCTTCATTTGTAACGGCCACTTATTCATCTCACCTCGTACTAATGAGGACGTGCAAAAGGTTTTGGAAAATTTTGAAAACAGTTGAACAGAGCTGTAGCCGTACATGCACGCACACACAAACATCATATATTTTATATGACAACAAAAAGCTCAGAATTCCAAAATATCAAATAGTATTCTTAATAAATACATATAGTGTCTACATAGGCAAAAAAAATGATTTCGGGTTAACTTTGACTAAACTGAGAAATGAAACATTTTGAGGTAATGTTTTAATGATTTTTTGGGGGGGAATTGTGTCCTTTATTAGATACTGATAGTGGAGCAAGACAGAGAATGTTGGGGAAAAAGAGAAGGAGAATGACAGTAAATGCAGTAAATGGCCTGACGTCCCAGCAGTCGAACAGGGACTCACACAAAAACAGCCACACTAGAAAAAAGAAGCCAAATGCTCTTAAATGTAACCAAATTGTAATGAGAAAGACAACCATAAGGGGCCTTAAACTAGATACTAAAATGAAATCAAAATTTAAACAAGTTGTGCTCGTTACAAGCAATGAACACAGTATTTAAGACAGATTTAATATTCATAAAATGAGAAGTTGCGCAAGTGGTCTTACTCTTAAAATAAGGAAAACAATCTTGTTCCTCTGCTGGGATATGATGCAATCCATTGTTTTGTCTTGTTACTGGTTAAATCTACCTCAATATTAGTTGGAATATCTTATTAAGACAAAGTTAGATGTATTTCCTTTATATGAAATGACACCTTTCTAATGAAAGACATGCTTGACAACATTATTTGTCTTTTAAAAAAATTCAAATAAAAACCATTTCCCAGGAAGAAGCCTTTTTTTATTTTCTTGTAAATAGTTTTTTTGCAGAGCGAGGCTCAGGGCTTTAGCGCCCATGCGGTATGCGCCCTCACCACTCAGCTAACGGGTTCCCTCAGGTTTTTGTTTTTTTTGTTTTGTTTTTTTTTTTTATCAAAGAGACATTACACACCTTAAAGACTGATCCACTGCCCTGTCTCAGAGACTTATTGACAAGTTAAACAGCCAGTATCAGTTGCTTAATGTTACAGTTTTATGTATCCAAAGAAAGTGCTTGCTGTCTCTTTTGTAGACCCATTATTTAGTCTATAGTTTACCACTTCAACCCATCATCCACTAGTGTTTTCCCTCTTTCCGTGACCAAAGAGTGAGGCTCATATTGAATTTCCGTGTTTTGATCTGCCCCAACGGCACCGCTGGCTATGTGAAACTTTAGGCCAGGCTGAGGAAGCGAGCACTTTGTGACAGTCAGTGAAGATCAATGTCTGAGTTTGGAGAGAAGCCAGCATCCCGATCCACACCATCTCTGTATTCTACTCCCTCTTGTCCTCAGCGCTCCCTGCCACAGTTTGTTTGACAGTCAGCAGATAAGGGAGAACCCAAACTAACTCGATGGTCTTGATCTTGTCTGTCTTTTTAAACCCCTGCAGCATCTTTTTTTTTTTTATCTCGTTTCTCCCTCCCTCTTTTAATTCGAGTCCACCTCAGCTGCTCTTCACTTACTGTACCACTTTATAAAAGCACAAAGAGAGACATGGCTGTGAATTTTTGTGGGCATCCGTACTCCCAAGGGCTGGAATCCAGACTCAATCCATTTATGTCTGCCCTGGTCATACTTGTGTATGCATGTGTGTGCACATTGATCTTTTTTTTTTCTTCTGGAGTTTATATACGCATCTGTGTGGGTGTATATCTGTGTGTCTGCATGAGCTTTTATCTTAATGAAAGGCTGTGGTGTGCCCTTTGATGGCTGATTTGGTAAAGAGCCAGGGAGAGGCGAGTGTGCTGACTCAGAGAGCAGGAAAGGGGATGCAAAAACAGAGCGAGAGGGGGAGGAAGCAGCCTAAGAAAGTGAGTGATGGACCGGAGGAGAAGGGTTGAGGTGAGAAAAGTCACGGAAAGAGGAAAGTAGAGACGGTTGGGGTCGGTTTGGGTGTGAGTTATGTATCGCGGTTCAGATATGAATGGTGTGGATATTCCTACTTCCTCCTCTGCTTGACTTTTCTATGTTCCCCTGTTCAATGCCCTTCCTGTACACCATTAAGTGCACCATCCCTGGATTAAGCACTCCCTTGGGAAATGTATAAACCATTGTCTCTCCTCTCCTCTTCTCGTTTCTCCTCTCCTCATTCCTCCTCTCCTCCTTTCTCCTCTGCTTCTCATCTCCTTCTCCTCATCTCATACGTTTTCCTCACCCCACCCCACTCCCCATTACTTTCTCATTTCTTTCCTTTCCTCACCTTCCTCATGTGATATTCCCCAGGGCTGTAGTAAAAATATACTCTCCCACACATTCTGTAAGGTCGGGGTTTGGGAGACCATGGCCACACGCAGAAAGTTGACTTACTAGTGCACACACACAGTGCCCCAAAAGACACAAACAAAACAAAAAGCAGACCTGATGGATCACAGGTTGCGGGGAGCAGAGAGCAGGGGATGCATTTGCTTGTCCTTGCTTCCCTTTTTGTCTATGTTTAGTCTCACTGCGGTGCGGTGCTGTCTGCTTAGAAGTCTAATCTAGGCCTCTGTATTAGCCGTTGCGTTACACACACTCACGCACATGTATCATTGGCCTCCCTCCACAATAAAAGCCTCTTCATCATCCTTTGCTGAGTGCTGCTTTGACTTTTCAGCCCTCTCCCTCCTACTCCCACCCATGTGTGGTGATGTCATCTGATACTATGAGAGAATGCGGCCCACTGACCCTAATGCATTACCCCACATCCCCTCTCTCCTCTCTCCTCCCTCCTTCGCTATCTCCCAAGTACATTAGCATTACTCCCCCACCCATTCTTTCTCCTCCTGAAGCTGAACCAAGCTTTTGTCTCAGCTTCGCTGCCAGACAGTCCTGATTCAGCCCGTATACTGCGCTCCTCAATCACATCGTCTGTCTGGATGCTGGACGACATCCAAACTCTGTCGAGTCCTCCCGCCGTTACACAGAGGTTTTAGCAGTCTTGATTTGAAAGCTGTCACAGCATTCACCAGAATGTAATTTGACATGTGGGTCTCAGATACGCCAAGCTTTTTGCCACTTGGTTTAGTCAACCACTCCTGCACCACTTAAGACTTAAGACTAGGTATTCAGCAAGTAATGGATTTGTGTAAAATTGTCTTTTTTTAGATTTAAAACATTTATCCACTTTTACTGATCAAGGTAGTCATTTTATTTAACATCAAGTCTTTTATTGTCACACATTTTTATAACTAAATTAATGTAGTCATCTGGTTCAATTGCACTTTGGTGTGTCATTATCCTGCAATTAGAAGCACACTTTACTGTATAGTTTGCAGTTTATTGCTGTTTTTTTCCCCCAGAACTATACTTACAGCTTTTACAGCTTTTATGTATTTGATACAGCTTTTATATACGAAACTTAAAAGTAATGTATAAACACCATGTACAGGTTGAAACATGTTGTTGCAACTGCTAGTCTAATTTATCGCATAGCATTTATCTGCACTTTTAGCAACTTCTTGAGATACGGATGAGGCAAAATGAAACTCCAACGTTTGGTCACGCCTGCAAGTTTGTTTCATGTGGTTGCGCCATTTGTTTTTTGATGCCGTGTGCATCGTTTCACCTGTCAGTCAGTTCTTCACAATTTCAGTGAACCATTGTTGTGTACACCTATGCGTACTGGTTTTAAAATAATTAAATGGATAAGGCAGCAGTATTTCATTGTATCTGTATATTTGTGGGCCAAATAGTAGCCATGTCATAAAGTGGAAAGTTGATTGTATTACTTAAGCATCGGTTAAAGCTTTGGTTATAGTCTGTTGTGTCTGTACGTCTCCTAGAGGCGTGTAATAGTCCACTGGTGTACACACTGTTGTCTCATAGGACTATTCTGTCAGGACAGTTTACCTCAGTAATGCAGCTGCTGACTGGCACAGCATGAGAGAAAGCGCCATTATGTTTTTCCTCATGGAAGAAGTGATTGTCTTTCCTGTGCAACGACAGCAGCAGCGATCATCTGCCTTTTTGACATCACTTGTGCCTGTTAAGAGCAACAGAGAGGGTTGCACAGAGGAGAAAACGGCACAATGGGAAGATGGGGAAACTCGGAGAAGCAGGAAAACTAGAGGAAGGCCAGATATAAATGAGGTTCGAAGGTCAAATCACAATACTGTTTAGGGTGACATCAGCCGGATACATTACCACTGAGCACACACTTATTTGTCGTCTCTTACACTGCTTGTGTGTGTGCATACGCAGTGTGTCCCAATCCCAGAGTGGTAATCTGTTAAGTGATGATGTAGCAGCCTTTTTCTGTCTTAGTCCTGCTTTGTGGCTGATCGCATCAATAGGCTGTCATTGTTTCAAGAGGTTTTTCTCCTTCGGGGCATCTGATGGGAAGATAAAGAAAAAAAAAACCCCATCTTCCTTTCATCAGTCTTCATCAACCTAATTTTAACTTCACTGCAATGACTTTTACTCTTTTTTTCCAGCAAAGCTAAAAAGGAATCCATGGACGTGTTACATGTTACACTAAGCTAAACGGACAGACTGCAGAAGCGACAGAAAAACGTTTTTTCAATTTTCTGTCCAGCTTCTTTTTTTTCCCCCACTGTTTGAACTACAACCGGTTTGATGGATCTGAGTTTGAGGAGAGATTAGAGGAGGTTTATAGAGGCAGAGAGAGAGAGACAAGAGAAACCAGCTGTGATGTGGACAGAGTTTATGAATGAAAACAGGAAGAATGGATGGTAGACGAACTCGGGAGGAGAAAGACAGGAAAACAAGCATCTGTAGTGGATGTAAATATTAGGCCAGACGGTTGACAGAAGTTTGACAGAGACAGCCAAAGATACTCACTGAAAAACACACACACACCAATGAAGAGGGATGTTATGTTTCAGCCCTAAAAAAATGTATTGTTAATTTCTGTCGCCACATGTCTCTCGTGGACTCTGGACCGTGTACTAATGGAGACGGTGCAGTAATAGACAATACCCCTATAAAACAAATCCGGTCTGGACAGCAAACAGTCTAAACACTCCTGAAATTGTCTAAAGGCACATATGGTCTTTATTACAACACTTTTCCACATTCTTCTTTGTATTTCCTCTTATCGCTCAGAGGATCTTTGTCTAAATCTTTAAAGCAGTCTGGTTTTGAGTAGTCCCTCAGTCAGAATGAATGTTTTATGAGCTATGTGCTGCAGGAGAGGATCTGCCTTCTTTTCTGCAGCCTTCAAAACGCCATATCGCTCCGGTTATTTCACCATATTGTTGCTGTTTGAGTATTTTTGTATATTTCCTTGTAAATCGTCCCCTGAGTTTGGGCTTTTTTTTTTTCACCAGGCAGCTGCTGGCCCCAGGATATCAGGAAATATGGTACACGCCTGATGGAGCTCGCAAGTCCTCTTCTCCTGCAAACGCTGTAAGTCCGTGAGACAGTTTGATGTCCTTAAACTGCAGCTGGGAGTTATAAATGATCATCATAATGCAGTTGATTAAGCTTAGTAGGAAAAAGGATAGCGGGCCATGAAGTACAAAACATCCTTATAACACAGTAATACACTGTGTTTCTATTAGGAAGGAGAGGTCATAAAATTCAGATAATAGGGTCAGCTGAGTTCAAAGCAGTTCATCCCCACACAAAAAGCTGTGTGTTGACTCACAGAGGTGGCAAAATCACACACATCCTTTACTCAAGTATAGAGGTACAGATACTCTGGTAAAAGTAGACGTACTGATTCAAGTTTTTTACTCAAGTAAAAGTGAAAAAGTACAGGCTCTAAAATGTAGAAGGTCTTCCCCATGGTCTGGCCTCCCTTTCATGTCTGTTTTGTCTTGTTATGTTGTTGTCGTCTGTTACTGCATCTACATTTTTTTTTTGTCTCGTTCTGTCTTTTATGTCGTTTTTGTCTAATTTCGTCGTCTACGTTAATTGCAGGCTTTTGTAAAAATAAGCTAAATGAACAAAATAAGAAACATCATTTTAGTCTGGTTACGTTGTTTTCATTTTGTTGTGTTCGTCGTGTGTGACTTTGACTGAAGTGGACCGTCTTTTCCATGTGTTTTATCTGTTTTTCTTCCGTCCATTTAGTTTGAAATCGGTCTTCATGTTGGGATGGTAAAATAAAAATAATGGATAATTCTCCTCAAATGCATTAGAACTAAAGTAACAAGCCTGTTTTGAAAAACGTAAGGATGTTTGTGTGAAATTGTACGGAGTACACGTAGAGAAATCGGAGAAAAATGAAGGCTCAAGTAAAGTACAGATACCTGAAAACTACACTTAAGCACAGTAACAAAGAATTGGTACTGAATTACTTCCCAGCTCTGCTTACTTATAATAATTGCTTTTGTTTTCCAGGGACACTGTTTCTATCACGGGGAGGTTCTGGGAATTGAAGGTTCCAGTGTTGCCGTTAGCACTTGTTCAGGACTCAGGTAAGGAAGGAAAAACTTTGCCTGGAGCTGTATTCATAAAAGCTTAAATAAAGCTTTCTAGTATCGAAAAAGCAGCTCAGCAGTGGAGGTGATCTCTGAGAGTCTAAGAAGTCTCCCAAAAGACCAAATGCTACTAAATATAAAAAGACAGCTCCTATACTTACAGGCAGAGAAGATGACTTTTCTGTAAGCTTCAGAGTTTTGCTTATAAAAAAAAAGAAAAAAATGCAAGTAGATGAGGAATTAGGCATCCAAAAACTTCTACAGAAAGGGAGTTAATGGTTTACATTGGATTGTGCAAAGATGATGTTTGTGATTGATCTCATTAGTAGTCTAGCGTGTTTGCTTTTCTAAATCACTTTTACAGCATTTACGTCAAATTTATAGCCTCAGTTCATTTATTTTCCTCATGATGTGCCAGCATTTTAGGGCCAACAAAGCAGAATTAATGATACACAGCAATTAACACAGTGTTGTCAGAGTCACTGATAGAATACCTGTCAAAATAATCGCTGGTCTGCTGTTGTTCAGCATTTCTTATTTTGGTCACGCAGCCAAAACAGAGAGAGAATTAGTTCATTTTAAGGGCTCTTAACGTCACTTTGATAGAGAGAAGCGTAAGGTTGCAATGTAAAAAGTAAAGTAAAACTCCATAATTTCTTTGTTCTTAAAATTAATTGTAAGGCTCCTAGTTCATGAAGGATTAAAGTTAAAACCTCTTTTTAATATTATAGATCGATGTTTTAACCAAAGTGTCCTCTACAGTTCAGTCTGATCAAGTAAGGGTTGAATAGAAACAGTTCCCATTTTCACTGTACAAAATTATATTTTATTATTAATTAGTCTGGCTCATTGTGATGATGAGCACTGTGATTGTAACCACATGCATGAAAGGAATATGAATCTAATGTAGTAATGCATTTTAAAGGGGAATATCCTGCTGTGTTGCAAGTGCTCAGGAGGGTGAATAGATAGGCTGACAGGAAACAGTACTGTGTAGCGTATTGTGCAGTCCAGTAGGTTAGTAGGTCATTGGCTCCAATGCTAGTTCACTGAGTCCAGCTTAGTATGGAGATCCTTTATTTACTCCAGCTGATACTTCCTGATAGAGGCACTCAGAGAGGCGAGACCGGCAACAGAGGAGGAACTGGCAAGCACTGACGGAGATCGAAGCCGTATGCCTATTCACGTGGGTTCATTGCTCTGCATCTGGAGGACGAGTGAATGAATACGTCTTCCTACTAATGTAGATTCTCTGGAGAAATGCAAACGCAGCAGAGGGAAACATTAACATGTGGGCGTCCGACCTCTGCAGATGTTCTCTGCAGCTGCTTGACCTTCTGCGTTTGTGGATGCCTGTGTGTTTGTGTATTGGCGTCTGGGCTCACAAGTGCTTTTGTGAAGAAGCCAGAGGACTGTGTATGAGTCTGTGTGCTTCAGCTGGTCTTCATTTATAAACACCAGTAAATCAGCTGAGAAACACTTCCCCGTGCCAGATTTTAAAAAGGCGGACATGCAGCGATGACGTGCAGCTTTTGCCCATACCTCAATTGTTTCAAAGAACCACAATGTGCAGATAGAAAGACATCAACATAATTGATCCGCATTGAATTCCTGAAGCTATGATTAGATGGAACCATTAGCTGTGCCTTGTTTCCCCAGGGGACTGATTTCTCTGAACACAAGCGTCAGCTACCTGATAGAGCCTCTTCCTGTTTCCACGGACGCGCAGCAGCACGCCGTGTTCAGAGCCGATAGTCTCCCTCTCCGCAGGGGTAGCTGCCTCCATCACCATGGTAACAAGGAGCCTGAGGAGGGACTTAATAACTTCATCCATGGAATGATGTCACCACCGAGCAAAAGGGTGAGCTCAGAGAGGACGAACTGCAATCGCCCGCTGCCGGTCTGAAATACTTCATAAATGTTACACAAAGCACGGCAACACGTACCTATTCTGTCTCCATTTTTAGGAAAGAAGGGACCTGAGCCAGAATATGAAGTATGTAGAGCTGCTGCTAGTGGCAGATAAGGCTGAGGTAAGAACATGGTTACAGATATAACACCTTTTAACCACATGTTTATTACATTTTCCATTAAATGTGTTAGTAGGTGGTGAAGATATTTGCCGGTCTGAAAGTAGAAATGTAAAGTAGTGAAGGATCTTTTTTTGTCATCTGCTCTGAAGTGTAAATATATACAGTCAGTGGTGAAAAAAGTATACTCCACTAATACTCCACTTGTCTACACAAGTAAATGTACTTGATGAAAAAAAAAGCTCTGGTGACTATTCTACTATTATATATTATATAATTAGATTATTATTACTGATGCATTCATGCAAAAGAAGGATTGCTTCCACTATTAACCACAAAGCCAGCGGTGCACCTACACAACGTGTGTTTTGACTCCAAACCTCAAAATATATTCAAATAATTATAAAGCAAAAGCAGCAAATCTTCCTATTTGAGAAGCAGGAAATACCTTTTCATGAAGAATGACTGAAATGATTGATTTTCTGTTTCAGCTAAGACAAAACATATTTTATGAACTAACTGGAAATATTCAAGCACTTTAAATTTGTACTTAAGTGCAGTACATGAGTAAATGTTCTTGGTTACATTTCAGTAGTACAATTTTTTCCTTATATGGTTTTAAAAATTCTACCTAATTACAGAAAACAACCTCAAGCCTTTCTTACTAACACATTCTATTTACAGCTGATTTATGAATAGGCGTCAAGCTCTGATTCATATCCTGTTTGTCATTTGCTAGCTTTCTGAAGTCCCCTTTTGATGCTTTGGTAGATATATAAAAAAGAAAGTGTGGGTTTGTGTGGGTGTGTCAGTTTGTTTCATGCGGTGAATGTCGTTGACAGTATGAGAAGCATGGGAGTAGTCTCGAGAAGACCACAATGAAGTTAGTGGAAGCAGCCAACTTGGTCGACAAGGTAACTTTGGACGTGAATGTAACAAACAGATTTGATCAAATCTATATCTACCGATGACTGGTAAAATTCTGTATATGCCCACACCCACAGTACTACAAGGCTTTGAACATCCGTGTGGCATTAATTGGTCTGGAGGTGTGGACCAACCAGGACATGATCAGCGTGTCTGACAACCCGCACAGCACTCTGGCATCGTTCCTGTCCTGGAGAGGAAAACAGCTCCGCACACTCCCCAATGACAACGCTCAGCTCATCACGTTAGTGTCCCTGTTTATCCACTTGACTTCCCATTTGTCCATCTATCCCATGGGGTCTCAGTTTCAGTGTGTGAGACAATAACAACACCAGTAGCATCGCAGTAGGCTGTTATCCAGATGGAACTAATCAACAGTTACGTTTGTGTCTCCAGGGGGAGGTCATTTCAGGGCACCACCATTGGACTGGCACCTCTCAAAGCCATGTGCTCCGACTACCAGTCTGGTGGAGTAAACACAGTAAGCCTCGACAAGCAAGAATCTATCACGTTTTAATTATTTAAAGCTAAAAAATAGCCTCAAGTAGTCCTTAATCCCTGGCTCTTCTCTTGAATAGGACCACTCGGAGTCAGCTGTTGGTGTCGCCGCCACCATGGCACATGAGATGGGACACAACTTCGGAATGAGTCACGACATTGCGGGCTGCTGCCAAGCCAAAGCAGAAGACGGGGGTTGCATCATGGCTGCTGCGACTGGGTACAATGCTAAAAATACCAACATAAAGTCATTAAGCTTAAAGGCAGATGACAAACGGGGCGTTTTTGAAAGATAAAACTAGATCATATTTGATGAAGACTAATGATCTTTTTTCCACGGGCCAGGCACCCATTTCCACGCGTGTTCAACGCATGTAACATGAAGGAGCTGAAGAACTACCTGAGCTCTGGAGGAGGGAAGTGTCTGTTCAACCTGCCGAACACCAGATCCATGTACGGAGGGCAACGCTGTGGTAACGGCTACCTGGAGGATGGAGAAGAATGTGACTGTGGAGAAGAAGAGGTCAGCATGTGGCTTTGAAGTCTTTGTTTTGTGCTGCCTGTTTTGACCAGGATTCATGACTAGCTGTTTTGGTGTAGGAGTGTACCAGTCCCTGCTGCAACGCCAACAACTGCACACTGAAAGCTGGAGCTGAGTGCGCCCATGGTGTCTGCTGTGATAACTGCAAGGTAATAATTTTACAAATCTAAAAAAGGGGCAGCACAATAAACCCACTCTCCAAACATGAAGTGTGCCCTGATATACGGTTAACCCAAATTTAAATAATTTAATCATCATCAGAACATTTCTGCATTGAAATATCTAAAAACGACTAAGGCTATGTTATATATTTTGCTGTCCCGTGTACTTACATTATATCGAATGAAATCTGTAAATTTATTCAATTTTATTTAATGTAACAGTTCATTTGGTCAGTAAACACCGAAAAAACGCCAGAGACTGACAGGTGCAAACCATTTGGTGTCCCTCAGGAACCAAATTTACAAAAACACACTATGAATTGCACTAGCATTTAACTGCCAACTTACTATTCGATAAGTCAACTCGTCTAATGTTAAATTAGCTTTGACAGAATGTTAGGTAATGTCTGCCTTTGTCACATCGGATAGATTTTCAGCAGCAGCAGTGGTGAAAACAACCACAACCACTTTAGTTGGTTGTGGTTGTTCAGTAGTACAACCACAGTACCAGTTTAAAATGGAACCTGGGTACTGATGTACTGGTACTAATAAACTAGAGCTGACACATAGTCCCATCCTCCACACAAAGTTCCTGTGTAGCTACCTGTCATGCCACATTATCTGGTGTTTTCGCTGTCTCACTTTGTTCCTAAACTACTCGCCTCCTCCTCATCTGTCTCCGTGTAAAGCTGAAGAGCCCAGGTGAGCTGTGTCGTGCTCCGTCGGGGCCATGTGACCTGCCCGAGTACTGCGACGGGAAAGAAGAGTCTTGTCCTGCAAACTTCTATTTGATGGACGGTGTATCATGCGCAGGCGGGCAGGCCTACTGTTACACTGGCATGTGTCTCACCCTGGAGCAGCAGTGTCGCTCACTCTGGGGCCGAGGTGAGTAAACTGGTACTTCTGTAAAGCTTGTTTTCCGAAAACAGGTTCTTCTCCTTAATGATCCCATGTAGCATAAATTACAATTTACTGTATATGCACTGAGGTTCCTAGCTCAAAGATCTAAAAAATGCTAAAACATATTTTCAGAGTGCAGTGGCTTAAAGGATGCTTTCTCCAGCTGGTGCCTATACATCAGTGCCCTGTCATTTTTTTAACTCATAGATTAGATTTTACAAAACTATTTAAATCCTTAATCCATCAGTTTGGTGAATCACAGAATGGGCTCTCATTATGCCACTGTGAATACTATGAATGCATTACTGGCACTTTGTAAAAGCAAGCGTTAAGATTGAAGGTGTTGCAGCTCTTTGACTGTAGTATTTTCTTGTTCATTTAAATTACAGATTATTCTTGATGTAACTGTCAACAAATACACATTCGGCGCACTCTGAAATGTTTGGCAGAACATGGGACACCTATATAACTGTGTAGTTGTATATAAATTAATGTGGATAAAGAGTGAGTTAGAAAAAGGCTTTTTTAATTAGTCTATGTAAGTTGAATTAAGGAGCTCCCAAAATTAGAATCTTGAGTTAATTTCTTCCTAAAAGGTAATTCATTTCACATTGTATCACGCTGTGCATGTTGAAGTAGAGAAGCTAGGTAGAGTTAAAGATAAGAGGGTCAAAGGATTAATATTGTTATTGGACAGTGTCCATATTCACATTGAGACAGCGCTCCATGGAGAGCCTTTGTAGTACCACAGGAGCCACACAAAACAGTAAGGGATGCCATCTGGTCTCCATCAGGTGGTCACACAACACGCTGCGCATGAATTTTGTGTGTGTAGTCAAACTTGTGTGCATCTGTGCATGTTTTCTTGTGCGGTGACAGATGGTCGTCAGGCCCCTGACCTGTGTTTTAAGAAGGTAAATGAAGCTGGGGACATGTATGGAAACTGCGGCAAAGATCTGTTTGGGAAGTACAGGAGCTGTAATGACAGGTAAAGTTCAAACTATTTCAGCTCTACCGTACAGGACACTCATACTTCTGAGAACATCAGCTTAATTTTTTTTCACCTTTTCCATGTTGAACATCGATCAAGCTCAACAAAGATATACCTTTTTTTTAAATTTGTGCCAGGGATGCTAAATGTGGGAAAATCCAGTGTCTAACTTCAGCCTCCAAGCCCATTGAGAACAATGCTGTTCGCATAGAAACCACTGTCACTGTGGGCAGCAAGAAGATTCAGTGTATGGGAACTCATGTGTACAAACCTGGGCAAGGCGATGAGGAAACTCAGGGTGATACTCTGGACCCAGGCCTGGTCATGACGGGCACCAAGTGTGGCGATGACTCGGTGAGACTTATGGAGATTTATTAAATGAACTTCAATGTTGTGGCAAAGAGCATGCATTAAATCTATTTCTCTCCTGCACCGCTATGAACTGGTAATTTCATTAACACCCTCTCTCTCTCTCTCCTCTTTTGTTGAACAGATTTGCTTTAATGGAGTGTGCCGCAATGCATCATTTCTCAGAGCTGATGAATGCAATGCAAAGTGCCACGGACATGGGGTAATTTTCTATATGTGTGAGGAAGGATGATGTATAGGAAAGGTTTGGCTGCTAGCCCACTGTGAAGCACTATCAAGTATTTAAGGGTTCAGTGTGTAATATTTAGTGACATCTAGTGGTGAAGTTGGAGATTGCACCACTCTGGCCTCACCCTGAATCCGAATACAGTGGCCGCTAAAAACGTCCCTTGTTAGAGCCAGTGTTTGTTTTTCTGTTAAGAGGAAAAATAACTCTGGCCCACATGCAAACATAGTAGGAGATGGTAATGGTGGCTACATGTACTAATATTCAATTCAAACACCTGAACATCAGTTTGGAAGACATTTATGCCGTAATTCTCTTTTATCACCAGCTGTGCAACAACAACCATAACTGCCACTGTGACCCGGGCTGGGCTCCTCCTCTGTGTGACCAGAGGGGGTCGGGCGGAAGCATAAACAGTGGACCTGTCATCAGTCACAGTAAGATACCCTTTTATATATTAATGTGCTACATTAAACTATCGGACATTTGAAAGATATTATGGGAGTTTTATCTTCCAACAGATGATCTCCTTCTGGTCCTGGTGGTCCTGCCGCTGGTTCTGTTTGTGGTTGTCGCTGCCGTTGGGCTGTGGTGCTGCTACAGGCATAAGCTCCACCCACTGAAAACATCTGCCCCACCTCCAGTGCCAAGGTATGCGGTCCTGAGCTTTCAAAGTTCAATATGTAACATTTATGTGTGCTTGTGTGCTCGTGGGAATTTGGTGTTGGAGTCTGTGTTGTGCCATTTCTAACCTAACTAGAAGCTAGTGTTGCACATTCTTGCTGCTGTGGAGGAGAAGACGAGAGGCATTGAAGAAGACGTAATGATTTTGGCAGAAATGAGTGTACAGGCTGTTATCATGGATGTAGGCAACCGAGACAGTTGTTAGCTTAGGAATGTTACTTAGCTAGCATCGATAAATGACCAGCTCCCAGAACAAAACAGACTCCGACACAAATTTCACGTAAGCATATGAACACGCACAATTTCTCCATGTATATAAATAAAAGGTCTTCCGTGTTTGTCTGTGCTGCAACCCTCAGCTGTTCAGTCCCAGTCGAAGTCAAGCCTCTGAATGAAAACAGTCAGGTGAACGGTCATGCCAATCCCACATTCTTACTAAAGAAACAGGAGTCAGACCACCTGGTAAAGAAGCCCACGCAAACACAAAAAAATGACAACACAAACAGTAATATACCGTGATGCTCATTTAAAAAAAAACAAAAAACTAGAATAAGCCACTGAACTGTTTTATGCTTGTTTTCAACCACAGGGGAAGTCCTCTCCTCGTCCAAGCCCATCTTGCCCGACTCGGTCCAGACATGCTATTGTGCGTCCAGCTGTGAAGCCTCCTCCCATACCTGCGTATGCGGCAGAACAGACAGAGCAGACCCCTCAGAACCGGACCCAACCTGAGGCTTCACCTCAGAGCCAACACTCTCCGCAGGCTTGCACCCTTCCTCAGTCCAGTCCTCCTTTTAAATCTACACCGGTGACCCAGCAGAAACGAAGCCAGGCTCCTCCGCCGCCTTCAGGTCCTCCGCCTTTACATTCCCTGAATCCCAAAACCCACTCGCTGCCTTCGACAGCCTCTAAACCCCGACCAGAACCCCCTAACAGACCTCCACCGCCTTGTCCTATCAACAAATCAACAGTAAGCAAATATTTGACTACTTTACGTGTAGACTTTTTGAAACTATCTCTGTTTAAATTAACTAAATGAGATACTCTTTTTTTTTCTTCTTTGTTTTTTTTTTTTATGTAGAAAGAGCAAAAAAAGAAAAGCCTGCAGGTTACCAGCGACGCTCTGCAGAAAACAAAAGCTACTTTGGCTCCATCTGCTGGACAGAAAAAGCCAAACAGGTAACAATTATGGTGGTATTTTTCTGACATTAATCCATGCAGTCTTCCTTCATTCATTCATTTGAATCTATTTGTACTTATTTCAGGACCTAAACCAAGAGCTCAGGGATTCGATGAGGACCGTGGATTACATCAACTGATTGACTGCCTCACAATCTTAACACCTGACCAAGTAAATGTGGCCCCCGTGGAATATGATGAATACTTGACACTTTTGCAGTATACCTACTGATCGGCACTGCGTTTCGTTTCGAGTGAATGAGTGAATTACAGCCAGCCATAGAACATTTCACTTGAGTATGTTTTAAGATGAATGCTGTACCACTGTTTGTCATCCACAGACTCCTGATTAGTTTTTCGTGTGTGTTATTATTATCTCGGATGTTAATGGAAATGTGAAATTATTCCATGTGTGTCGGCAGTGTTGAAACACTGTTCTAGGAGTATTTATTCACAAAGAAAAGAAAAGTAAAATGAATGTTTACACTGTAGCCTATGTATTAAATATGGTGCTTCTTTGGTGCATCAGCTGTAAAGGGATATCTTATATTAAGAAAAGATGCAAATAGCGAAGTGCTTGCGCTTCTTATGTGTGGATAATAATGGGATTTGAACTGGACTAACTGGGACCAGTGAAAGCCCCACATGCATGCTGTAAGTAGGCTATACGCTTATGATCGGAGACACATCTGAAATGTAGCAGGAAATTACATTTTTTTCACTTTTTGTTCTTTTTCTTTTGATTCTTTTATTTTAATGCGGTGCACTTTTACCCTCCTTGTCAGTTAAAGGTGGTTGATGGAAACAGTTACACCCTTTTCCACTGTTCTTGGTAGCAAACGCTCAAAACTACAGGTATTTGAAACCAAAAAGATTTCAGGTAAAGTATCACTTTAATGTGACCATTTGAAAACTCAATGGACTATCTCTCAGCTCTTCCACTGATAATCGGTGAGTCAAAGTTGGAAATTTGAAGTTTACAATAAATCGCGCCATGAATTACATTTACGTCCGATGTAGCATCTGCCAGGAGTGAATTATTTTGTGCAAATATATTGTTATTGAAACTGTTAAACATGAGTTCCCTGTGTAACACTGACGGCAGGCTATGTAACAGTGACGACTTTGCCATTACAGTAAGGTACTGTTAAAAATCGTAGTCCGGTTTTAATGTGACTGCCTGGGTAATTGCCTGGTTTTATCTGTACTATGGAAATACACTCCTTCAGCTGCCATGTTTTACCCTCTTATCAAACCTATGCAAACTCAGGCACTGCACAACACTGTGTCTTCAACTGGTTATATAAAAACGTCAAAAATAAATATATAATGCTGTATATTTTAACTGCTTATGTCTGTCTATTTTGTCCCTGGGATTCAAAAGCTTACTTTGTCTATTTAACACCTTTGTCAGTATTAGCTCAAGGTCAAATCAAAACTGTTCCATATAAACGGCAAAAGGGTTGAACGTGAATTACCGTGAATATTTTAAGAATGTTTTGGAAATAATTAATGGACCACTGTGACAGAGAGGTGAAAAGTCAACATTTGCCATAAATGTGTGTTCTTTTGTGCAAACGTGACGGAAAACTCTGGCAAAAGACACATGAAATGTTTGCTTTACAAATGTAATAAAGGTAGTAGCTGGATTTAAATTATTATTATTGAATTTTTACAGAAAATCACAGGTGGTCTAATGATTATTTCCAAAGCTGTATAGAATTTAAAAATTCTCTTGCCCTGATAAGAGCCAACATCACTGATGAAAACAGAGCAGGTACATCAATACGCTGTATCTTGGTTAAATATCCAATGGAACACACTTACTGTGTGGCCTTTTTAGCCTCTATTTTTATACATTAGAGCTTGACTTCACCTCCCATGACCTAGCATCACTGCTATTGGATCAGTAACATATAGATTTTAATGTAATCCCCTATTAATGCTCCTGGATGCTGATGCTAAAAGGTGCTTGCCCTTTATGTCTCCACATCCTTCACTGAGATGAAAGCTCTCTGATTTATTCTAATCAAAAGACTGCTAAATACCAAGGCCAGACCCCCTGAACCAACCTTCCTCCAACACAAAAACCGCCAAAAACACACACACACACTCCCTGGTTGACTGTATGTGGACTAAAGAGCCAGGTGATCTTCCATAAAACCAAAGGGAGGCAAACATAACTGTGACTCAGAGGGAGACATGGCATTGGCAAGCAAAAAGGTTTGAGCATGTGGCTTAATTGCAGCCAGTCTCTCCTGCTGAGCATAATTAGTGTTAGCCAGCATGTCACTTCCTGTGGAGTTTCATTTATTAGAGATGATGATTGGCTGAGGGATAAAAAAACACAGGGGTGACACCCCCGCCTCCCCTCACAGCGGGTTGTGAGCACAGCCAGGAGGGCAGTAAAGAGAAGATCTCACCTGCTGAAAGCTCCCCACCATGTATAATGACCTAATTAAGCCTGACTTGTTTTGCCACTTAGAATTATGTCTGTCACACTTTTTTTTGCTCCCCACTCTCTGCTCAGAATGACATCTCTTT
>JAPQRN010000002.1:21410911-21421280 GCA_037367275.1 Coranthus polyacanthus | reverse complement strand
GAAAGAAAGAAAGAAAGAAAGAAAGAAAGAAAGAAAGAAAGAAAGAAAGAAAGAAAGAAAGAAAGAAAGAAGAGAAAGAAGAGAAAGAAGAGAAAGAAAGAAAGAAATCCCACCTGTCTGAGCCATTCCAGACACACTCGAACTTGTCAAAGATGCAGTCATTCTCATACAGAGAACAAAGTTTGCCTCGTAAATAGTCGTGGACCTGAAAATGAAACGACATAAACATGAAAAGCTTAAAATTGCTGGCAGTTTGTTCCTGGTTCATCACAATGCCTGTCAGTAAAACCATAAGCTGTGCATCCATATGCTCTACTTTCAGTAATCCCTCCAGACGCTAAGATGCAAGATAGCAGGTGGAAGCGTTGCTGGAATTGGATACAGAATCCCTTGAGCCCAGCTGATGGCCTTATCAATCGTGACCTGCTCTAAGATGGCTTCCCTCTGATCAGACTGTGTGGATCTGACCTCGGTGACCCCACAGTGGGAGGTTTTGCCCTTCAGGTTGCATCAGGACTGCCACTATCTGTCTTTTTTTGCGAACAGTCGGTTCAATAAGCCCTCCTTGGGTAATTGCTAAAGATGACACGGTTACAGATTGGCAGGGTGACAGTGAAACAGGATTATGTTGAGTGATTAGTCTGAAATCAATATGTTTTGATCTTTACCAACTTGAGCAGCTGGGAATAATCTTTGGGGGCTTCCAGCTGTCCGACAGACACATAAAAGCATGAAAAGAAGCGTACCTGGTATGTCTCGAGTGGTTTGTTCTCCATTTGAAGGTCCCACACCTTGACAGTGAGGTAGTCCCTTGTCATCAGGTAGCGCCCGTTGTGGCTGAACTTCACGTCAGAGATGGATGAGATGATTTCAGAGAAAAAGGAACGCGTAGAGGGATCCTCCGGCTCCTCAAAGTCTACAAAAGGAAAAGCACGAGAAGCCGTTATCTTCTGAGGGCTGAAACACATTTTACACCGTAGGAGGTCGCCGCTTAAAAGAGATGTTTTTCCAACCTGCGAGTCTTTTAATCACTTGCTGTGGGAATAAAAAAGCCATATTTTATTTGGGCGATGGAGGCCGCCATTAAAGAACAATACCAGGCACAACAATAATGCCTGGATGCGGGGAATGCTGCAGCAGCTGCATCTCTTTTGCAGGATTATTTCTCTGTGTGCTTAGGGAGACAGTCGTGGGTCAGCATGCCGGGTAAATATTGGTTATGATTCATATTGATTTTGGCAGCTGCTGATCTGTGTGCAGGCCAACACGCTGGGGATAAGAGCCAGGCATTCCATCGTTAGCTGTCAAGTTATTGTTGCTCCTGCTCCTCCTCCACCATCTCTCTTCCACCCACCCTTCCTTCCCTCTCGCTCCCTTCTCCATCTCTCCAAAAATGCCCCACCATTCTCCCCTCCCCTCCTTCCCTCCCTCCTGCCTCCTCCTCAGCTGAGGCCTGGAGAATAGCTGTGTGATGTGTCAATGGGGAGCCTAACAAGGGAAGCAGTGAGAGAGATGAAAAATAGGGGGATGAGGAAGGGATAAGAAAAACAAATCAATGTCAAAGTGCTGCGCCCATTTGAGCCCCGCTGGATTTGTGTGTGTGTCAGTGAATGAGTGTTTGTGCATAAGTGGACGTGTGGATTGCGTGCATGTATATATGCATGCGCGTGTCCCTGCCCTCCCTCCCTGTCCCACTTCAGGGAAATATAATAGGGTCCCCGGGGAGTCGACAAAGGGGTCCAATTCACTGTGTCCCGTTGCTCGGTGCTTTGGTGACCCTCTCCTCTCCTCTCGTATCCATCTTGGCTCTAAAACTGATTGATTCTAGCATCCTTCCAAATTTATGACCAGGAGATGGGATACAGTATTATTGTGGATGTTTGTGTTGTTTATGTAGGAGGTTTGGGAAGTTCTCTGTGTGCGCGTGGGCGTCAAGAGAAGGAGGTGCTGTGTGTGTGGGAGGGAGGGCGTTATACATTGCTGTGGGCTGTACGAGTTCACGCAGTGAGACAGTAGATCGGTATTAACAGACCTGTCCTAAGGCTAACGAGAACACCTGCCTGCTCTATGTGTGTGTGTGTGTGTGTGTGTGTGTGTGTGTGTGTTTGTAGTGCAAGCACCTGTCAAGGAATGGCACATACAAGTCAAAATCTCCCAATCGGGACACAGCTTGCCTGCTCAGGGGGCTGCTGTGAACAATACCTTACCTTTAAATTTACTACAATTTTTTTTTTCTTTTTTTAGCTCTCATGTGAAATTCAACAGGCTGCATTCGTGCACGGTCCAGTGAACGCATCAATACATCTGAGGAAATGACTGACATTATCGAACAACAAGGTGTGTCCATGAGGGACTAATGCAACTGCTCTTAAGCCATTGATTTTCGAGCGAAAATGCCAGTGTTCTCATTATTCATTCAACCAAAGTGTATGCATGTGATGTTAAGCTTAAGTGAAGGCCATTCATTGTTTAAGACACAGAGATTTATCGATGGGTTATCAATCCTGGCGTGTTGAACAGAGGGAGGGCCATGTGCCACAGTCACATAAAGGTGGAGCTGAAGTAGAAAAAGGTCATGTGAATCAGCAGTTATGATTGATTCTGTGCTGTTATTAAGAATACGTTAATATTTTAATATTAATTTTTAAAGAAGGACTACCAGCTAAATTATTGTGTAATGATTGCCTTGAAAAACTATTTCCGCAAAATCATAGTTCATTTGCATGTCGTGTAAAACAAAAATATGTACTTCATTGACAGAGCACATGAGGAAATCTATGCCTGTTTCTTTGAAAATCACTGGCAGAGTGCACCTAGAGTGTGACACTTTAAATCAGGACCCACGGCAATAAATAAATACTTCCATCTATTAAAACTGCATAGGCAGAATTGGGTGCCTTTGACTGGGGTCCCCCAGGACTGCTATACAGTGATATTGTTAAAAAGCACAATTTAAAAGAGAAACAGAAAACAACTGAACAAACTGACTGACAAAGTCATGGACAATTGGAATGACAGAATAAAGCGCCTGTGAGATATGACAGATATGCCAGAATGAAATGAAATGAAATGAAAAGAAACATTTAGATTTAATGTAGATAGGGGGAAAAAATAAAACAGGAGCGGGGAAATAATGGAGCAATTTACATCACTGTAGCGTAAGACAGAAAATATTTTTACAAAGCTTTCCAAGATTTTCTAGTCTTCGCTTCTTTTCGTGTTTATTTTCCCCATCATGCACCCGACTGGTACTCACATTTGCAGTGTTTGTCGCAGAGCGCAGCCTGTCTCATGTCACAGAGGCGTATAGAGCCCTTGCTGCTGCTGTAGGCAAAGGTGTGACACTGCTGTGGGTGAAACTCTGCTGACGTGATCACCTCCGTCAGCTCCTCCATGTTGGCTGGCTTAATGTCCACAATGTCTGAGAGACAGGCACTAAGGAAAAGTCACCACTCAGCTTCACGTGATTTTGATGATTTTGTGCTTAAAATCTCGTACATATCACATTTTATGTAGAAACCTGCATTACAGTTTTTTTATGTGCTTGCATAGCTTTGTATTATGCTGCAAAGATGATCTACTACTTGGTGTTATGAAGCTGTACTCTTGCCTAACGAAGGACAGACACATCGAAGAGGATACTGAAGCTGCGGTCAGTGATCTCCAGGTTCCACAGGTTCACCCTGAGGTCATCGGTGGAGATAAATGTCTGAAGGTCTGAGTTGACAGAGATGGAGTTGATGTGGTAGGTGTGAGCATTGCTGAACACGCGGCGGGCTGTAGCCTCCACCATTAAGTCCATGGGCTGCAGCACTGGCACCTATACGTAAAGACAGGTCGGTTAGAAATGGGGAAACATAAAGATAAATATAAAGAAGTGGATCTATGCAAGAAAAAAATATTACATCCTGAAGGCTTTGATATATGTTGCAACACCAACGTGTGATGTGTGTGTGTGTGATATGTATCTCTATGTTTATGGATGTGCATGCAAACCATTGGACGTGAGCTTGAATTTTATGTGTGTGTGAATAGTCATTCTCTTTGTGAGTATGTGACTCCAGGGCTTTGTATGACATTTACCCCACAAATCTTAATGAAACCGAGACAGTGACTGAAATGCTCCAGGGCTGTTTGATGAGCTGCTTCACTCAGACTGTGAATATCTGTTTGCTACTGAGTGATCACGCCCCTCTCTTCCCCCCTCTCTCTCTCTATGTCTCTCTCATATGTAAGTCCTGAAGAAGTCATTCCTATTCTCATGTTTGGGAGAGAGAGAGACAGAAAAGTGAGAAAGCGAAGGAAGCAGCTAGAGAAATGGCCCGAGGGCTTCGCTAGGCCCTGCTGAGGAATGATAACTGAACTCCGCAGAATTAAGGCAAGCTCACACACACATACACACAAACACAAACACACAGTTGCACAGTGCTGCTCCGGCTTCAAAGAAGCCCAGCACCAGTCTGCGTGCAGCCCCCCGTTGGCCAGATAAAACCCAGACAAAGAGAGAAGGGAGGGGTGGGAGAGAGGAGAACAAATCGGCTGCTTCTTCCCTTTTTCTCTGGTTTGTTGCTGGCACTGACAGAGAGACATGGCAGCCCAGCAGGCTGCTGTATCTCCATGGGTGTCACTTCATTTCCATGTCTTTCACTGACTGTCCAGAGAGACACGAAGCGTATTAACCCATAACCCCCAACACTGACAGTTACACTCTCCAGCCTGCCCTTGCACCTTCACGACGACCCGATTGCCTCCCTTGCACCACTTAAACATGAATGTGATATATGGAGATACTATGCCCGGCACATTCTCTTAGAAATGTATCCACACCACAAAAAAAATAACATTTTTAAACCAGAATACATCAATTCTCGATTTGGTCATAAATACACAAGAAGTATACACTGTTTGATTTATGGATATATGTATTAAGACTTTTTGTGTCATTTTTCCCGGAGGTAAAATTTGAAATAATATTTCTAAGCCCTTCACCTCCCCTCTGCTCCCCCCACCCCCACCCCCCGTGCAGATTTCACAGCCCGTAAACAGGATTGCCACAGTACCCGGCCTGTCCTCCAGGTTGCTATGATCCCCCGGCCAGCCAGACAAAGAGGGACAGACACGCTGAACACAGCACTAATCTACTATGGCAGACACACACACATACACTCACACTGTCCTGTGTGCCTGCCCTCTTTGTGTGGAAATTAAAGAGGTACTGGAGTGATAAGAATGAGGAGAGGGGGAGACAGAGAGAGGGGAGAGGGGTGATCCCTTCACGGTCTCAGTGCACATATTGATCACTCAGACTCATTTTGAAGTAAAAAAAAAAGTCTTAATCCTAATTGGTCCAAACACTGTGTTTACTGGTGTTAGAGCTCAGTGCAACTGAGATAATCTTATTCCTTCAGTTTTTTATAGGGAAACTGAATCCTGAAGTACAAAAGTATTGCTAAGATGGTGATGCAAGATTTAAGAGTGTGATAGTAAGATTTCAGGCCGCTTAATGTGAACGCTGAGGATTATTAGCACACCTCTCCAGACACAAGTTCATAAAGGCCATCCTTGGCCATCCAGCGAATTTCCCTATTATTAACATCCTCTATTGTCATTTTTTGAAGCTGCTTGATTGAATTTAAAAACATTTGGTGAGAATGATTATGGGATTTGACTGGGAATATGCTCTAGTTCTGCTCTTACAACATAAATTCAAACGTACGATAAATGCACTTTCGATTGAAATCCTTTTAACCATTTTTTTGCTCATTACATAAAAGCAACTAGAGGTGGATTGTTTCAAAATGTTACTCATTGGGCATATAATAATCAACATTTAAATCTCCACGTTTATGGTCCTGAAATAATCCACTCTCTTTAAATATTTAGTAAATATTTATGCACATGGTGACAGATCTCATTTGACCTTTTATAGGATCTCATCAATCCATTTAATAAAAGATGCCTGGAAGAGCCTCACATGTATTTGCTTTACTGTATTTTTTCCATTTCCCCTGCCTTCACATCATAAACTGCTATTTGCCTCTGGGCCATACAGTGAAATATTAACACTTGCTGGTATAGTAACTGTACCAGCAAGCACAACACTTCACCTAAACACATGTCACTTTGGATGTTGCACATCATTTTTCACGTGACTTTACCCGTAGCGAGGTGATGGTCGATGGGTCTCTAATCCGTCCGTCCTCATCCTTCAGGTTGTAGCCCTCCGGACGCTTGTCTCGCTCACTGATCTTCCACAGCTTCACTGTTTTGTCTGGGATGGACACATCAAACAAAGAAATGCACAAACATGCAGAAAAAAACCCCCAGAAATACAGTTAGAACATGGCTCACTACAGTGAATCTCGGATACAAGATGGATGCGGGGGGTTGGGCGGCCAATCTGGCATGTAGCTGGGCAGGAGCCAGCTCGGATGATGAATGGTAGCTCCTGTGTTGATTCTGATGTCACTGATATCACTCTACAAGTTGACTACGTTTCACTGCCACAATATACGCTCCTGGCTGAAGGGCAATTTCAAATTCTGCATCACATAAACACCAGTTACATCCCGTCTTCTCGCTCTAGTGAGGAGAATGGCGGCAGCAGTCAGGTTGTTGTGTTTTTTTTTTTTTCTTTTAATATCCGCTGTGAATATTGGTGTCAGAGCAGTGAGGCCGTCGCCACAGGACCCTCCACCATCTGCTCCAGCCACCGCTAGCACTTCTGTAGCAGCCATGCATGAAGCACAATCTGCAAGACGTCTCTCCACTGATGTGTGTGAGTCTGTTGGAGCTACCGTGCATGTACGGTGTGTGAAAGCTTTGATATGTGTGTGTGTGAGTGAGTGTGTGTATGTGATATGAATAACATCTTTGCTCTGGAATAAAATTTACTTCCTTTAGCATCATTTATTTTCTGCAAGGTGATCCTGGAGCCGAGTCTTACCATTGGTGGAGAGGAGGAAGTAAGCGGCGTTCTGCTGAGGAAGCCATTTTATCTTGTTGATCTTCTCCTCAATCTCCAAACTCTTCAGGTAGTCAAACTCCGGCTCGTGGCTCTGGAATGTGCTGTAAACATTGTACTCCCCTCGACGCTGGGGCTGGCTTTTACTCTGCCAAAGGAAAGAGCGAGAAACATAGTTAGAAACTTGCAGGTTCACGGTTACTTTCAGATCAAATATTATATTACTAATATAGTCTTGTCATAACAAGAGTTACATTTCCAATATTTAAAAGGCAGACAATTGCTGGTGTAAATCTGCATTTTGCATTTTCCCTAAAGTCTGCTTCAAGCAGCTTGAAAACTTAGACGAACACAGACCGAATTGCTTAGATACTATCAAGTATAAAAAAAACGCCTGGTGTCTTTGAGTATTGTTTGAATTTCAATATCTACAGAGTAAATCTCATCACAGTCAGTGCGTGCAGGACCCAAAAAACAGCTTTTATCTGTTTTTTTAGTAAAGATACGTATTATGTTAACAGACAACTTCAAGCTGTGGTAAATAGGTTTATTTTTTGTGCTGTGAAACTGCTTTGCTATGAAAATACAAATGAGATTTAATAAGATTTGTCCAGTATGATGTGTATTGTAATTGTCTTTTTGTTCAAATGGAAAACTGGCATCAAAAAAGTATTGTTTAGGAACTGAAGTATTGGTATCAGTACCGGTATCGAAAATATTAAAAAAAAATACACAGCCCTATTTATAAGACATGTTGGTGGGTTTAAATAATGCTTCTCTCTGGAACATGAGACCTAATGAGGTGAATGTATAAGATTAAGACTAGCACTATGAAAATTCTTTGCCTTTTTAGATTTCTTGCTAGAAATTGCTTTTAAAATAAATACTAGTACCTTTTCACAGCTATCTAAAAGCAATCCATGCTTTTACCCCAGCTTTAATGTTTCTCGGCTGTCATATCCTTTCAGTAAAAGGGCAGCATAATTAGTGTTGCATTGTTGGCATTTCCTACCTCCTGCTCCCTCTGGAAGACAACCACTCTGCCTCCTTTATCCCCGGTGGCCAACAGCTCCCCCGATGAGTTAAACTCCACCGTTGAGATAATGTCAGCTGAAACACACGAAGCAGTTGAGAGAAGGGGGGGGGGTCAGTGTGGACGTATCCAAAGCTGTCAGCATATCAGTCAACAGACAAAAACAGACAGAGCTAAAAAGAAAGACCTTTAGGTGAGATCTGGTTGAGCAGCTACTAGAAACACATCAGGACAATCTTGGAAATTCTCTGACAAACACACAGACAACTCTCCAGCACAGATAACCTAGTTTGGTGAAAATATGGGTTAGGAGAAGCCACTGGATGAGACACTGCATGGTTTGTACTAATTCAGTCGCACTTGTCTGATTGAAGCGAGCCAAAAATGTGTCATTTAATTGCATTCCTGCTTTTAAAAGGGGGAGACTGCCACACTAATAATGCCATTCATCTCTCTCCTCCTAGCTGCAAGACCCCTGCTGCTCAGCGACTCTCCTGTGCCTTAATTAAAAAAGGAAATCCTAAACTAGACCAAACACTGTTGTAAACCTTTAAAACACACCGTTTCTGCAGCTGATTTGCGCCCAGACCTTCGTGACACTTTTTAAACTTTGTTTTAAAAAGTATGTTTTAGCAAGAGGACCCAAATTTAACAGTAATAATAAAATGTGACCGCCTCATTTACGCTCCACTGAATCATCTCTGATTGTCTCTGCATACAGTAGCCTCACCAAAAAGTAAATAACAGACACCTACCCTTAAGGTAGCTTTTCCTCTCCTCCTCAAAGACATACATCTGCCTGAATTTAGGAGAGGCTAATGGTGACTGTAATTATTATACAGCCTCAGGCTAAAAAGGCATAGCATAATGTCTGTCACACGCCACAGCAGAGGCAAGCCCTCTGTTTAACAGTTGACAATAATATTAGCCAGAGAGAGAGGGAGAGTGAGAGAGAGAGCTTGTTGTTTTGTACCCCCCACGCCCTCTGTGGACCTGCTACTGGTGGAGCTCTGAACAGGAAAGGGGAATGTTGCTATGGAGACCGTTTCCATCTCTAGCGGCAGTCAGAGGGGTGCAGAGTATGTGTGTGCATGCGTGTGTGTGTGTGCCAATAGCTCTCAGACTTAGTTGCTGATGCTAGCTGTAATTCAGCAGAAGAGAGAGTGCTGCAATAGAGTGAAAACCTAATACTGCATCTGGGGGAATGTGTGCCGTTCAATGCAGCACACAACTTCAGACAATAGAGTCCCTATGGCACACGTTTCTACGTAAAGCTGCCGTGTGTCGTGCAAAAGCCAGCCAATGACTAAGCGCCGTGTCTGTGTGTGTGTATATACGTGTATGCTTCCCTCTTGTTCTCATTAACGGTTAAAGAGACACCAGAGGGATTGGTATAGTGTTGATAATGACTTGAAGTGGGGTAGGAGGGGTCTATCCTAATCATGTTTGAATCTAAAAACTAATAACATTTCACAGACAAGACGAGCTGTGACCTAATTACAGCCTGGGAGTACCCCACTGACACACTATATTGTTATCACTTATGTCACATGCCGTATACACGCTCACAAGCACACATGCACATGTAACATTGTTATCTCTTCTCCTGTAACTGCAGATATCGACCTCCTGCATGCACAGAGATGTGCATGTGCAATCCCGTCTCCCAGACACACACATACCACACACAACTGTCTTTCCCAATGCCATCAGGCCAAAGCCACTGGTGTGAATCGAATGGAATCGGCTTAGCGGTCAGCATTCTTGAATCAAAGCTTTTTTTCCTCACACTCATTTCCTCTGTTCTCTGTCTCCCCCACTAACGGTTTCCTCTCTCCTTCCCTCATCATCAACGCATTAAGTCACTGAGGAGAAACAGTAATTGATGGACGCCATTTAACAAGTTTACACACGGATACATCCTTCAATCATGTCAGTGAATGAACAGCAGCCACTGAAGCCGAAACTCGCAGTAATGTGATGGAACGCTAAATGAGTTCTTCCTCATGCAAATATATTCAAACCAGGCAAGCCAAGCTATTCAGCCGTTAATGGAATTGTGTTTGACTGGCAACTTACGATTTTGTCACATGAAGTTTCAGTCGAGGAAACGAACTGATTAGCAGTGGCCAGCGTCACAGGTGGGTGTGGCCTACAAAGCGATTTCTGACTGGTTCAGATCAGATTTTTTACAGCTTGAGCATCAGCCGGTTCAAGGTGGACTGAAATGAGCGCCAGGCTGCGAGGTAACTGATTAGATGTGTACTTACACACACACACACACACTCTCTCTCACACACACACACACAGCTTTCATCAGCAGACCATAACCAGATGAAGCCCATAAATCCTGTGGCAAGCCAGGTCTGACA
>JAPQRN010000002.1:21380545-21410811 GCA_037367275.1 Coranthus polyacanthus | reverse complement strand
CACACACACACACAGCTTTCATCAGCAGACCATAACCAGATGAAGCCCATAAATCCTGTGGCAAGCCAGGTCTGACACAGACAGGTCAGCGCTTCTTAGATGCATCAGAGGGATACTCGAGATAACACACATCCATCACCAGTATTAACTCAGACAAGCCTGTTGGACCGCCGCTGTTATGTGTGTGTTTGAGTTCCTGTGTGTGCCAGACTATGTATGTATGTATGACTGAAATAAAACAGGCATGGGAAAGAGCTCTTATCTCTCTCTATTCACCAATCTAAACCTCAATAACCCCCTTCAGCATGCAATATAGAATTGGGAGGCAAACCCAATTGGATGGAAACATAGATATGCATTGATTCTGGAATGAAAACACAGTAACACCAGGAGGGGAGTGAGGATATTGAATGTATTTATAGACACTATTGTGTGCAACTTGTATCACACATAACAGAAATGATACTAAGGGTGAAGTCTGGCCATACGTGACGTGGAGATACAGGAGGTTTATGCTTTAAGTAGGTCAATAAAAGATCATACAGTGAGTCTCATCAGGAGAGACACAAGCAAAGACTAAAATAGGAGCACTCTGGCTAACCTCTAGGTGCCACATAATCCTGTCAAAAACAACAAAACAAACTGTGGCTTGATCTAGTGACACCAGGAGGGTTGTGTAAGACACACAGACCCAAAATGGTGTGAGTGCAATGGAAAGCTAGTTGCATAAGCAGGCATTAATTCCAGGTAGAAGGAGGGACGTGAGAGTAACATGGTGTTGGGTAAATGCTTTGTTAGCGTTAGGAGAGGATTACAGCAGTTGTGCTGAGCTGCCTGCGTCAAAGGATCAGGCTGGGGATAAATTCAGACCCACTATCGCACTCTCCCCTCTCGCCAGTCAAGTTCCTTCTGTGATTATTAACAATATGAATCAATCTATACTTTTGTTTCAGGTACAATAACACACGTGTCCTATATGTCCGATATATCATTTTGTGTCTTGAATAGGCTGCTGATAACAGCTTCATTTTAGACCCGCAACAATGGAGATCAGTCCAAATTTTAAATAAACGCTACTGGTGTGGTACCCAGCCATATGATTAAGGCATTATTAGCTCCATACAAAGCACCAGAGCACAATGCAGCTCTCTTCATCTGAAGAGCATGACTCTTTGTAAGATCTGTGGTGAACAAGCTAATTAACCTGGTTTCTCCAGGATCAGCCCCTAGAGAGTGAAACAGGGTGTATGTATGTGTGTGTGCACTTTCTTGTACGTGCATGCTTTTCTTGTATCCCCACACTCGAGGGAGCTGAGGGTGAAATGGGCGAGACGTGTTACTGCTTCACTTCTCACACTTCATTAACACGTTGCTGTGGCACACATCCGACTACAGACACAACACAGGACGGGGCGAAACACGAAGAGAGGCGAAGCGGTGAGAAGAAGTGAAAAAAAGAGATCGATTCTTGCATGTGCTAAGCTGAATACCAAGAGGGATCATTTCTTAATTCTTTTTATTTGGTATTCTCTTAGAAATCGAGGATGGGGAAGGGGGATGGGAGGAAGCGAGGGCGCATAGAATTATAATCCAGCACCAAAACAAAAGCTGTCTCTCTCCCACTCTGTGTGTCTGTGTTGCTTTGGTGCAATCTCTTTCATCTTTCTGTTTAGTCTTTTTTCAAAGCTGAATTGAATCAAACATGAGGTGGATGCTTTACAAACCCAAATTGTCTGACTACATTGACCTTATCACCAAAACATGAAGGATTTTGAATCACGTTATTTCCTCAACAGGACACAGGAATTAGCTATCAAAACTTACAAATGTATCCCATTATGGAGTCCGGAAAGGTCAAACACTGCTTAGCCTTCGGGCTAGCTGTGCACTGACTGACTCACTCATGGTGCATCTATCACAGCGGTGGTGCACATCTACTGACCAGGAAGGCATATCACATTGGAGAAACAGGATATTTTTGTAATCATCATACAGTAGCAACACCACGGGTATTCTTTAATAAATTCTCATTAAATTTTCATGGAGCTGCAGACTTAATAAGAAGCTAATCAGGGGATGAAAGCAGCTGCTGAAGAAGGAGTGTGACTCGCCCCAACTTCACAGCTTGCCATTAACCACCCGCCACCCCCACACATACATATACACATTATCATTCTTGCGCTATGTGCCGGGGCGGGGTTCTGTGTTTTGAGTGTTTCATAGTGAATAATGGATGGGACCTGGGGGTATGGTGGGCTAAGTCTTTTTATGCCGGGGTCCTAAAGTGTGGCCCCAGGCCGTTTGCTTTGGCACAGCCAACCACGCTCCTACTCTGCTCTCATCAGCAGCAGCAATAACGGCTGTGAGCTCTCTGTTGCGGGACTGCATCAGTATTCAGTCGGGCTATAGGGGTCACATCACACAGAAGCTTGTACTAGCATCAGATAGACATATAAGCAAGCAAAGAGAAGAGACAAAATGCGAGAAAGAGGGGGTAGGGGAGAGGAGAAAGAATGGATTACATGTCCTACCAACAGATCTTTAGGTCATTGTTCCGGTGTCTCAATTGTAACAGACCAGAAATCAATAAAAGCAGACATTAGGTTAGGAACTGCCTCACAGCAGGGAAGTTATTTACATTCAACACCTGCTATTCGACAGTTTCATCCATTATTGAAACATCCAAGGTAGAGATTATGAAAATGAACTGCGAGCCGTGTTGAAGGAACGTAACAGTCCATTGATTCTACACACTCTGATGTACACAAACGCAGTGAGACACACACACAGTCATGTAGCCATGAACCATCCATCCTATCACCATTAGCAATGTGTCATCTGCAGGCGGCTGGCGAATGCGAATCATGTATTTGTAATGTAATTTTCTCTAGACGGTGATGGTTCCTCTGCAAACTTTGCTTTTAAGCTTGAGGACACTCTATGTAATGGCACAGTTTATTGCACAAATACAGTAAACGTGCACACACAAACTCAAGGTAACCGCCCCACAGACCCACTGAGGCGTGGGATTGGTACAAGGCAAAGGTCAGCGTGAGTGACATCATTAAAATGTGACATCATTAAAGTGTCCTGCTGCTATGGGCAAGCGCGACCTGGGGGAAATCCCTACCAGCTCGCCAGCACACATCAGGGACCGAGGATGTGTGAATATGAGTGTGTGTGTGGTCTGAATGAATGGACTGGGATGTAGCCTGATGGAACACTCTGAATGGTGAATTTACGAGGATGGGTGATGGACCCAGACACCGGCCGTATGATCTCTGGTTGCAGCCTGACTTCATACCACTTAGAAGAAGACCAGGAGTCAAAGAGCGAATGGGCACATATACACATACGCATTCATGATATATGAGGTGTGACGATCGGCCATAAATCACAGCAGTAAAAAATACAAAAGTAGAAGCTTCTTGTTTGAAAAGCACAGATGGACCACAGACTAGACAGCCATTCGCTTCACAATTTTACAACCTGTGTTGCATTTGGCCACTTTCTCCTGATAAATGAGCAAGACAGTGTGAAAGAGAGACAAACAGACAAAGCGAGACAGCGTGAGGGAGATGGAGGGAAAAGGAGAAGCTGCAAGAAGAAGATCCCCTCCTGTTTTTCATCTCAGCTCACACATCAAACAAAGATATCCATCAAACCCACTCCCACCCCCACTTCACTTCCTCTCGCTCTGAACCAGTGACTGTGTGTTTAGCGGTGACAGGGAATCATCTGTAAGTGCAGGAGCTGAGCAAATGATGATGCTCTACCGTTTTTTAAATGAAGAAATACATTTTTTTTTTAAAAAGCACACGGAGAAGAGCAGCAGGCGAGCGTGTGTTAGCCTGCGTGAGATTTACCGCCTTTTACACTTTGACTTTCTGTCTTTTTTTTCTCCAATCTGCGGTTGTACCAGTAACCTGAGCTGTGGCAAATGGGAGAAATCACAGTGGCTCTGACCCACCCTGCAGCCACAAAAAACCTCCAACAACCTCTATTTCATCCTGGTCGGTTCTGTGATATTCTGTGCTATTCTTCTCTGTTTCACTCTGATCATTTGTACAGACATTAATTTAAAAAGGGAAGCTTCGTCAAGATATATCTATTTTGTCAAAAGCCGGCCCAGTGCTGCAGTGACTATTAAGATTGATTAGTCTACAAATAACACAAAGTGCGAAAGTCTCCTCTAATTTCCTTTTTTTTTATGATACTTAAAATTAATTAACAACCGATTAAATATTAAGAAGGAAGACATCTAATTACGCACACAGAAATTGAAATGAAGTATCAACCAATGTTAAAATACATAATAATTTATAAATTAATATAAGTGGAGGCAATCAATTTGGTATCACTGCATTCCATATTGGCATTATGGCTTTGTCTAACTATGATTATTGCTGTGAGGATGCCAATAAGTGACCCATGGTTTTATTATCTAGTGATATCAGACCAGCAGTTTATGTCCATAACCAATCTGCATAATTAGTGGGTAAAGACTGAGGTGCTGATGAGATTAATGCTGATCAATGAATAAGAGAACTATTGACCATCAAACATTTAACAGGCTGATAATCCGGAGGCAGGCAACACGCATGTGAAGCCGTGAGAGCAGGATTTCAGCTCTGTAGCTGCAAAAAAAAAATGCCATTGTTCAATCCTCTGATATGCATGTACAGCAAAAAATATGCGTGTATGTGTGTGTGTGTGTGTGTGTGTGTGTGTGAGAGAGAGAGAGAGAGAGAGAGAGAGAGAGAGGGATCCATATTTCAATGTGCTGCCTAAAATTAGGGCACCTTTTCTGTCCTTGTCTCAGCCTTTCAACAAGTGAACACAGAATGTAAAAAAAAAAACCCATTTGTTCATCATTTAATCACCAGTTTTGTTCACTGTAGACTCCAGACACTGAAGCAGATGTATCTACAGGAGGCTTTATTTCCTTGCTGACCTTAGTCCATACAGATTAAAGCCCTGATTCCCCCTGGTCAGGTTGGTCATCTTAAAATAGGTATGATGGGAAGCCACCTCATCGTCTCATGATACCGATGACACACGCAACACTACAAGCTGCATTTTTTTTTTTTGACAAATGGCTAAAATAATCCTTTAATATCCCTACAGCAGCTTATAAAGTGTCTGATGTGATTAAATGTGTTTTGAAAGTCATGTTTCTACTTAATGGTATCAAAATCACCCTACAGCTTAATACAGGGACAGTTATTTTTACAACCAGGCCACTAATAGCACAACGTGCTTGCTGTGACAGACAGACACAAAAATGCATTACAATTTTTCTGCTTCCTTTAATATTATTATTATTATTATATTATTATTGCCTTCATATTGGCCAACCTCTGGCTCATGCCTCAGGTTATGAGCTGTGCCGCTAAAAAAAAAAAAAAAAAGACATCATGGGTTTGAATAAATACCTTCGGTTGCATAGTTGTGGTCGCGAAGGAAGCTGTTGTTGATTTTCCGGGTGTCACTCTCCTCCTCCATTGATAAATCGGCTGATTCGGGATCCTGAAAGCGGCAGACCTTCTCCCATCCTGCCCGGTACCGTCAGCAGGCGGGCTGTGGGACCAGCGGGGGGCCTGTCATGGCTCCAAATCTCCGGTGTATTCAACACAATCACGATCAAATACCTTTGATGATGTACGTACGTGCGGGTCGTGTCCACACTTCAGGGCGCATCCAATAGCCCAGCGCGACGCAGTGACAGCCGATTCCAACGGCGCCGTATAGATTTAATACACTAATTATAGCGCGTTGCGTCCTCTGCTTCAAGATAACTCATCGATATAATATTTTCCCCCAAAAAATATAAAAAGAATTTCATTATCATCACAGAACGCCGGTGCAGCTGGTGGAGAAAAAATAAATAAACAAAATGTTACAGGCTGTGTCTCCTTGAAGGTGTCTGGACCCCGAGCAGCAGCAGCAGCAACGCACTCCGTAAATCTCTTTTGGAGGATTTGAGTTTAGGCAGCTAGATTTGCCCCCTCCCAGTGCCAGCGGGGCGGGCGGGATTATGCGTCAACAAGCTTGCTCCGATCACTTCAGTATTTCCATGTCAGTGTCTCACCTCCGCGCATCTCCACAGTTGCAGTTTCTCTCTTCTGTCTCTGGATCCGACAGGGTCTCCTCCTCTTCCTCTCATTCATTCATCGGAGCGGACCGGCGGCGCCTGTGACTCCGGCAGCTCAGCTGACTCACTGTGCCGGATAGCGCAGAGCTGTACTGTAGTTACCCAATCTACTGCTGCTGCTGCTCCTGCTCCTGCTGCTGCTGCTGCTGGGCCCCTCCCATGCTGCCTGCAGGCTGGGGCTCTTTAAAAACCACAAGCTGCAAATGTGACGCTCACTAGAACCACCGGGCACAGAGAAGCAGCTCACTTCAAGATCTGTTCGCTCAAATTCTGATGACCACCAACCGGGTTCGTGCGTGTAAAGCCGACAGCTGCCTTATGGCCTAGTAGCAGGAGGTTGCCTCATAAGCCTGGTAGATCCTGCATCATTCAGCTCCCCTCCATCCTGCTGCAGAGGCATCTATACATCGTCACAGCAGACTGAGCAGTGAGCCTACTTTCTGTGCTTTCCCTCTCTGCATCTACACCCAGTCTTCTTAATGCAGCCATTCATGCCAGGAGAGGAAGACAACAGAGGCTTTTTGACTTGTTATGAGAAGCGCATGACATGGCACATTTCAGTGACGGTCCCAACACTTAGAGAGGGCGTGAAGTTCAGATTCAGAGAAATCAGGACACAGACAGACTGAGAAAGAGAGGCATGAGTTGAGTTGAGCAAGGGAGCAAGCCTACGGAGAAGACAGAGCATCAGAGAGGGACAGAAAGAGGGGAATGAAAAAGAACCCAGACGCTGATTAATTCGATTAGTAGGCCCACTGTCTGCAGCTCTTTCTGGAAAGATCTCATTTCCATGCTGGGTTTAATAACACCACACACAACGCGCCGTCTTCTGGTCAAACCATAATCTTTGATGAGTGTGTGTGCGTGTGTGCATGTCTGTACCAGTGTGACAGTGCTCTCACTGCATCCCCTGCCCTTATCTACTCACTTTAACCTAAATCTTTCAGGCTCCACAAAGGGACCGGGTATCCCCCCCCCTGCACGAGCCTCAACACACAGCAGCAGCAATAAAGAGATTGTGGAGTGTGGAGCCCCCCTCTCTTAAATGCATTAGCTCTCTAATCCACAGGACCATTTGCACATCCAATCCTCTGCTTCTCTACTAATGGGGATCTGGCTGTGAGGGAGGCAGGCTGTTCATAGCAAAAACAGGGCCTTCCTACACATGCTATTTTACACCCCATCACCTTCCAGCCTCCATTGGAATACATTACAGGGCATTATCCATGCAGGGGTATAATGAAAGCTGCTGGAGCATTTGTGAGGGTCTGTGATTCACATAGTTTCATATTTACAGTCTTCTGCTCCCCTAATGAAATCTGCGGAGAAACGCCGCCATCCTTGACCTCGCAGATCTGTCTGAGTGGTCAGCGGTGCTTCCCATCTCTATCAATATTTAAACAGGCTCATATGAGGACAAAAGAAACACGCAGCGTTTCTCTCTCTCTCTCTTGAAAGACTTTGGCTAAGTTACAGTTGAGCAGCAGGACAGAATGAAATTGAAATGGAATCAGTGAAACAATGGAATTAGAAGAATGAAGCCACACGGATGAAAGGGTTGGTCTTGTCAGGATATCCTGGGAGGTGTGTGTGTGTGGTGTGTGTGTGTGTGTGTGTGTGACACAGACAGAGAGTCTGCAAGACAGACAGATGAAGGGCAGGGGTGGCAGTTAAAGGCACCAACATATTTGACTGTATAATGAAGGAATAAGCGAATGCTGCTCGGAGCCAAAGCCTGGGATCAATGCTGTCTCACTAATAACATCCACCATCTCCCTCCCAGCCTCTGTCCCATTCCTTTTGCATATATGCCGATCTCTTCCCCCCTTATCCCTCTTCCACCTTTCTCCCCCTTCCTCTGCTGCCAAATAAGTCTTCAAAAAAAGACCACAGGAGAAAGCATCTCAGGGTCACAATGCTGACTGGAAAGCAGCCTTTAAAGTGATGCTGATCTAACAAATCATTCCAGGTTAATAAATAATTATCTGAGCCTTTAGTTGAAATGCTCAAGTTTCTGCACCGCATGGCTCATAGCTTCATTCCTCCAACCTCCAGCTACTTGTTCTCCTCTGCTACTTTACCTCTCTCGCTCATTACACCCCATCTCCCACTCCGTTGGGTAGAGACCAGTGACAGCGCGTCTACAACCCAGCTGCTGTGAGTCAGACTTGTAGGAAATGCTCGGGGGGCCAACAGAATTGGAGAGCGTGTCCTCAATTCTCCTCGATCGTATGGACAAAGTGGGTTAAATTAGGCTCTAGCAGCCAAACATAGGGACAATCACATGGCGATGATATTTTAGTCATGCCCAATTGCTTTCCTTGATGTGTGGTAATTGCTTGACCTGGGGATGCCGGCGTAGGGCTACAGGCGGCAGAGACGCTGTATGCATACCAAGCAACATACATGCACACAGACGTACACATGCTTTCGCATTCATACTCTCACTCAGAGTATAGACTGCACCGCAGCTGCACAGTACAGTTACACTCCATCTTTTCTGATCTGGAACTGCAATTCCCTCATATTTCTAAATTGTAGTCAATAGTATATTGACCACTGAATAATGTCTGCCTTAAACAGGGGAAGATATTGACTATTTCCATCTGATTAACCAGAAAAAGTATTAGATTATGGTAAATCAATCCAAATTAATTTTTATGTCCTCTATATTTTTAGACAGATAAGATATAAATAATGGAGAACTAGAAATATTGGCTTTTGGATTAAGTCTTGGCCTGCCTAGTGTTTGCCAAAGCCAAACGTGATGTCTTCAAATGTCTTGTTCGGTCCGCAAACCAAAGTTTACTGTCATAGAGGAGTAAAGAACCTGAAAATATGCAAATTTAAGAAGCTGAAATCAGAAAGGTTTGACTTTTTTTCTTAAAAAATGACTCAAATCAACAACTAATTGACTACTAAACATTAAGGATGAACAGATATGATGGCAAAGGCCGATATGTATCTAACAATTCAGTTAATTTATTATAATGAAGGTCAACATCGGCTATTGGCCAAATTGTCATTTTACACATTGTCATCGTCCCAGAATGCATCCCTAAAAATCATCGCAGTTCTAGTTACAGGTAGTGAAAGGACAAAAAAAGTAAAAACACATCTCAACTTCTTCACCTTTCCAAGACCAGGATGACAACAGTGTGTGAAATATATACAGTAAAGCCTATTTCGTAGCTGAGCTGATTTCTTATGACATCCTTGAGTGAGACGAGCTGTATCAGTGAGCACCAGCTGAGCTACAGTTTCATCATGGGGTATAATTTTTACTGCCTGTTTGCTGGTTTTAGATCCCCTCCGTGTTATCAAACAAATCAGGATAATAATCACTCAGTAGCATGAGATCCTCCCTCTAAACATTCATCGTTTTGCATTAGCCATGCAACCCACCCTGGCATTAAGAGAAGCTAAACACATGGGGGTAATAGGATTGCCCTGGCAGTCCATCTGTCAGGGGACTGAGCAGCAGCAAACCCCAAAGACGAAGTACCCTGGCCTGGATACACCTGCTTAGTCTGCCCTTTCTTTGCACTCTCCTCCGGAGATATTTATTCAGTATTAAAACACAACCTTTGTGATAGTAAAACAAACCTATTCAAGTGTGTAAATGCCATACTTCTAAAGCAGTAAGTAAAACACTGAAAAGCACCCACTCTGTTGGGAGTTTACAACCTTGCGCCTTTAAATATTAAAAAATGTGGCTTCCGTTCTGTTAATAGAGTACAGATGGAGATACATGGCAGTGGCTGGTGAATGAATGGAGTGCACGATGGAGTGGGGGAGGGATGCGGAGGAGAATGGGAGGGCCTGGGAGAGGGGAAAAAGAAAAAGATAAAAAGATGAATGTATAGTTTTGGTAGAAGGCATTAAATCAAGCCTAGAGGCTGTCCCTAAATCAGCAGGCTTTACTCTTGGTGTCATTCCAATTACATCAGGATGAGACTAATGCTCCATTGCTCTGAGACTCAGACCAGCAGGATTGGATTTCTATTTCCCCCTGACTCTCCTTTCCCCTCCCCCAACCTCCCCTCTCTACCTCCCTTGATAATGAATTAATTGAAAAGAATGCATGTACAATGATTAGCTCAGGACGGAGCTTTTTGGGTGAAAATTAATCAACCGAAATGATTCAGTTTGCAGCAACACGACTATTGTGTAGACCCTACCAAACCTTCAGGGTATACACATGCATGCATGGCCCATATGAATTTTTGTCCTATCACAAAATGTATATATACACACACACACACTATTTCTGCTGTATTACAATGTTATAAGGCAGTAAAATGACATAAAGATTCACCTGGCGGTTAAGAAGCATTAGATGTGTTCTGTGAATAGACTTCTCTTGGTAAGGGGAAATTATGCCACTTAACAGAAAACCATCACATTGTACCTCTCTGGTTGCTAGGAAACTGCAATTGAACTGGCATTGCAATGCAGCACAACAGCTGTCTACATAATTGGACAATTAAGATCTTAAAATGTCATTATTTTAGCCATATTCATCTCAATAAAGGTTCAAGCACGTCCCAACATGTTTTCTACCAGTTGGGTTAATGGGCTGAACATGAGGAGTTCATGTTCCGACTGAAATTGGATTTCGTTAGTGAAATGATCAGTGATGCATTAAGGGTAAAGACGTAGAAATGCAACAATGCACAAGACCATTTGTGTTGCACGGAAAGCTCGTACAGACACGGTATGTTGTTAAGTATGCTATATTTATCCTACAGCACTTTCCTTTCCTCTGTGGACAGATGAAAGACCGGCAAGTAGAAAGTAGGTTAAGCAGGTTAGTGAGTGACTACAAAGCCACAGCCACCTCCCCACACACGAGCATACGCAGCTTATGTTCAGGACCATGGACAGCTCTTCACCGAGCAGACGCTGAGGCATCGGAAAATGCATCAGAAATAGGTTAAAGGGAGAATCCGCTGTGAAATGGAACTCAGATGTGGAGTTTTAAACTAATAGATACGTTTTAATATGTGCATTTAAACAAGTCAGACACAAAGACTGCAGTCAGTAAATTGGCTTCCATAGTGAATAAAATATTGATCATCATGACCACACCCCTGTCTAGTGAATTAGGATATGGAAGATTTCCCATCATTCAAACAAACCCAGTTTAAATATTACATCTTAAACAAAAACTTGATCCACCCAATTAGACCTGCGAACCGTGGAATATTTTTTTCCAGTTTTCCTGTTTATGATTTAGTGTCTCAGTTGCCATAAGTCATAACTGTAAAACAATGTACTGTTAGTGCAACTAGAGTGTGCAGTTTTTTCTAAATGAGTCTATATGAGTCTACAACTCAGTTATTCAGTTTCATAATCATTATCAACCAATGTGAAGATGTTATTTACAGAATTGAATATGAGTAGGTTTTGGACTGCTGGTTGGATGAATCAGTGCATTTCAGGAGATCACTTTAGAAAAATGGGACAAGAGTCGCTTTAAAGTACAAATAATACAAAACATAAACAACAATGTTTTTTTTTTTCAGAGCCGATACAATACTGATTATGAGTGACCAATGCAACCGGTAACCAATATTTGGAACCGACATAGATTTACATTAAAAACAGGTGTCAAATTTTAGAATAAGTCCAAGCTAAAACTATGTGGAAATGCTTTTAAATTGACTGTCAAATCAAATTAAGAAAGCACAAAACAAGCACACTGAACAGAAGGAATTCTAAATAATAAGTAAATATTATGCCAATACTGAATAAACAAACATCCTTTTTCCTATTACTGGTGACATGTAACCAATCAGAGAGTGCTGTGGGCGGGACATTGCTTAGGAGCACATAGTGGTAACTACAGACGGAGAGAGGCAGCTGCATCACAGCAAAACAAGCACATTTTTAAATCAGTGTGCTTTTACCGATACTAAGAATCAGAAAAATGTAAATATTGTGATCATGGCTGATAATCAGTCAATCCTTAAACAATACAGTACAGTCTTGCCACATCTTGTATCACCCGTAAGTCCACTGAAATAGCCAAGGTCTATTCAACAAGGGGAAATGTCGCTAATAAGAACAGCAGCAGGGTGGATGAAGCCTGAACCCACATCTGAACACTTTCCCTCCCTTTTTCTGGGTACAGCGTGCCAAATTGGGTTCCCCACAGCCATAGAATCATGTTCCAACCAGCCCCATGTGGCAACGTAACATGTTCTCTGTGCACCTCGGCTCAAGACCCCCACACATATTTAAAACTCACAAAGAGCGCAGAGCTTTATTACAATAGCCCACATACGCACTCCGTCAACAACAAAGACAAACACATGCAAGCGTGTCACACTTAGAGGCTGTAATCTCCAGGAAAATCCCATTTGGCAGAGCAGCTGCCAGCGTGGATCACAGATAGACTCGAGTCGTGGTGCCCACAGGGTGGCAAGCTGTCCATCCACACTTCTATATCAACCAGACACACACAAACACACACACACACACATCTGAAGATGAGTTTAAGATGGGATCAGCCATTACCACAGTGATGACAAATTCATATCACTCGTTTTAAAAGAAACATGCTGATGGGCTCACCCAGCTGGTTTCTCATTTGGAAAGGGCTTCATTTTTATTGCTCAATCTATTGATCTGGCATGAGGGATCTCTGTTGCACAGTGGCCTCGGGGATTTGCCATTTCTGACATAGAAGTGCGAGGAGACGACTTGGCATAAGTGGTACCTCCATCTGTCTGGATGGACAGACCTGGCTCTCCTGGCTCTCTGTCAAAAAGTCTTTCCACTGTTGATGTGAAACGATATTCAGATATTATGAAACAATCAAATAATAAGGGCAATGGATTCTTAACATTTAATATGGTCCACCCATCGTCTACCCATCCAGTACAGACACATGCATGTAGCAAAATTAAACTGAGCTCACGAACATGAGCCACTGGGCTTCATCATTATTAGAGCTTATCTTAGAGCACCCCCATATGGCGAAACAGAATATTACATGGTTTAATCAGGGTATTTCCCTCAACATCTGAGATTTGTAGAACACATGAAAACATTGTCTGTTTTATAAAAGCAGTCTCAGCTGCAGAGAGCTAGAAGCTGCCAGTTAATCAGATGTTATGTCACAGACAACAGTGTGAAGATAATGCCACTGTATATGTAAAGACTTAAGAATAGTAGATATTAAGAGAAGATATTAAAAATATTGATACCAGCGGGGATGGAACAAAACATCACTGCAAGAATATTGCATTGCTTACTTGTGTAATATGTTATTGATAGACTGGTGTCAAATATTGACATTTTTATTAAGACATGCAAGTGATTCCCATTCTAATTTGACTCACTGGAGTGACTACCTCTTGGAATAATGGACATTGAAGTCTGTGTATGTGTTAAAGACGAACTCAGCTTCACGTCTATGCAGTAATTTTTGCTTTAGTATTTTAGTATTTTTTCTTCTTCACTTACACAGACATTATGATGTGTCATAGATGATTGTGTTGCAACGTACCAAGTATCACCATATCATGTTACTATCATTATTGTGGCCAACGCATCGTGAAAGGATTGTATTGTGAGTCACCGTGTGATTCCCATCCCCAGACAATTTAAGAAAAACTTGAACAAAAGGCATAAAAATCCCCAAAACAAATATATCCAGTTGACATATTCTGAAAATCAAGGTTCAAATATAAACACACATAGCCAAAACATATCAATACGCTGCAGTTCCTTTTTACTAGAGCTGCACAGTGTCACCGAATCCAAAATATCACCATGCAACAGTAGTCCACCAGTCCAGCACACCGGATAGTCATGTGACACTGCACAAGCTTCACTGCCTTAGCAGAGACTGATTGGTCATTTCTTTATACAGGTGTAGATAATAAGCAGACAACATTCACACATGAACATTTTATTTTATTAACTCAAATTGCAGCCTTTTGCGGTTATATAATTGCACAGGTTGACATTGCAATTGTGAATAACCATGCATCGTCATCGACATCAGTAAACAAATATCAGATGTAATGCAGTACATTAGCAGCCTTATAATGGTTTGGTTCTGATGGAATGTCCACCAAAGTAATCTATGCTAATATGTGTTGATGTGTTGGCTTGTGTGAATCATGACCAGGCTCTGTTCAGTCTCTCCAGGAAGCCCAAGGACTGCATCCCAAGACAGTGTTTTTCTATTATGTTATACATGAAGGATTACAGGAGGATGATGCCAAGAGGATTCTATTGCATGCAGAAACAACCTCATGTTTGTGCATGTGTCCCGAGTTAACACAGCAGATGTGCCTTCCCTGCATGGTATGTGACAGCATCAATATGGGATCCATATTTTGTCCATCCCTGGCCTCAGACTCCAAGCAGAACTAATTATTCTGGCAGCACAGAGGACACAACCTGCCAGCTGAGGGCCTGCAGGAGAGCTCGGAGCTGAACAACCATCAAGAGGTGGAGATGCGGGAGTAGCCCCTTGACTCAACTGTTCGCTGCAGATGTATGAGGTCATATACGTGTACACACAAGCATGCAGATAAGCACACGCATACGAGACAATTCTGAGAGGAGCTAAGGGAATGTCTATCTCTTCAGACACACGAGGCAGTGAAGCAGCCAGGAGAACAAGCAGTGAGACATGGAAGAGGGCTGGGAGTTCTGCTCTACAGACATGCTTCAGTAATCATACAGTGAGCCAGCAGACAGAGGGGATGTTTCTTCGTGAAACAGCCCTTTCCACTGTGCCAAGCCTCTCCTTGGTGCATATCCAGCCCCTGGACTTAGTTAAGGCTGCTTCAGACTAAGAGCTGTTTCATCAATTAACTCATTTAACAATTGTTTCTATACGTACATACTCACTGCTATTGTTATCCCTGTCTGATTATAATATAAAAACAGTCAGACTGAATTGCACTGTCACACACACATGCACACACAAACCATGTAATGAATGGTTTAAGTTTGGGGTAAACAGTAAACAGCCCTTGTGCCAGGACAGCTTGGCCTAGCTGCACACCGTCAATACTAATGACATCAGAACACAAAGTATCACTATGGAAACCTGGATGCCCTGGCCCTATCCCACATCCCTATGTACTACCGGAAGAGCGGAGAAAGGGCCCACCGGGAGTGGAGAAAGTGGAGGTAAGAAAAATCGAAAGAGTGGATGGGGAAGCCAAATATGGGAGCGAAAAAAAGGAGGAGGTAGTGAATGAGAGTCAGAAAGATGAAGAGGGGGAAAGGAGGGGTGAGCCAAAATGTTAGAAAGAGGGAAAGAGAGAATAAGAGAAAAGAGACTGAGCGGGTGAGTTGTGGGGTTCAGAGACACTGGTTGGAGCTGGTTAGGAGCCAGAGCCGAGCACTTGGTATGAAAACAGTCGGAGCAGTGTGCGGCAGCCAAGCCTGAGATTCAACTCTGCTGGAAAGGAGCTCCTTTTTTCCCCAAATCTGCACTCTCATCCTCTCCCCTCCCCCAGCATCCATCACCCCATCCATCACCCTCTTTATTCTACTGCCTGACCGCCTCACTTAGACTCAGCAACACTTTCAAATAGGCCAGATGGGCTCAATGAAAAACACCCCACGGTCCACAGCCATCTAAATCACCACAGCGCTACTGCTCTCCTGAGCTGCTTTATTTTCAAGTACAGTTTCGCCAAAGTGTCTACTTCAAAACCAGCTGGGCCGAATGTCACTCTGAGCAGGTCAGTTTGTCATAATGTGGGCAACTGTGCAGGTGATTACAGAGCGAACAAAAAAAAAAACATAATGCCTCTTAGAATAGATTGGTCTGGTAATGTTAGGTTGTGGCCCTTTAAACATTTACAGTATGTCATTTCCAAGTGTTAAATTGGCTACTGCTGGAAACCCAATTTAAGCTCAGTATTGTATTTTGTCACACGCCAGCCCTCCAAACACATTTTAGATGGGTCACAGAGCCATTTGGCCAGATCAATGTTAGCTAATCACTGAGGTAGGTTGAGAACAAACTGAACACAGCTCATTTTATATAATGAGATGAACAGAAACTTCCTCTACCTACCAACACATTTTTGAGTCAGACTATGGATGCCTGAAAGTGCTATAAGGTAATTCATTTAAAGAAAAGGAATAGAATACGTAAGGCTTACATAAATTGTGTTATTACGTTATTAAGTGGGAATCTCCATCTCTTGTGCCTGCCTGTGAATATGTCGAGCAAATGAGATAACAAGTGCTGATCCCACAGAGTCTCATTCGGTCACGTCTGCATAATCCCACCGGAGGAGAGGGAGGAGTGAATCCAGAGCTTGGTAACATGTCAGTCACTGGTGGGATTTAAAATGTGTTTAAGACAGACAGCTGGGCGACACAAGTCTCCTCCAAAACAATTGAATTGGCAAACGGGCCGAGTTGTAATTCAGTTAAACAATTCACACGACAGGCATCTCTAGGAAGGAAGCACACATCGAAACATATGGTTTATGAACTAACAACAGAGTGGGGACAAATTAAAGGAAAAACCTGATGGGAGTGGTCACTTCCAGGACAACAATGCCCCGCTTCCAAAGGACATGAAGGGTCACTGAATGGCTGGATGAGTATGAAAATGATGTGAATCATATGCTATGGCCTTCACAGTCACCAGATCTGAGCTCCATTGAACACGTATGCAAAGATTTTGAATGTGTTAGACAGTGTTCTCCGTTATCAACACACCAATTGAGGGTATATCTTTTGGAAAAATGGTGTCCAGGAGAGTTCAAAGACTTGTACAATCAATGCCAGTGTACCTTGAAGCTGTTCTGGCAGCACATGGCAGCCCAACATTTTACTAAAACACTTCTGTATCTAACAAAGTATTTCCTTAATTTTCAATTAAATACTTAGAGTAACATATTATCCTTGATAAATATTCTGTTAAGCATCACTGAAAACGTTATAAAGCCACAAAATCATCATTTGATTTAGTGTATCCTCATAGCTTCTAAATTCTAGATGCAAAGATTTTACTAAGTGTATAAACCTGCCCAACAACAGCAAAAACCACAAACGCTCAAGGTTCCAAGCATTAAACCTGAATAAAAGGCAAATCATTCAGTACAAATCACTGTATATTAACACTATATGGTAATTCATTCCTTTTGCCTCCGTAATGTTAGAAAAAGTGATAAAGAATTTCTGGATTCACTACAAAATCAAATGGGTTTTTCCTTGGCCCACGCCCTGCCCTTCCACATAGTGTAGCAAAAATTGACCCCAGAGTTTGTGCATAATTGTGCTGACAGATCGACATACAAACAAAGGAAACTTGGTAGAGAGGATACCTCTGCCATGGCCCCACAGTCCAGAAATTCAATCAAACACCCTATCTTGCAATGTTAGAAAAAAGCGTAAAAAGAAAGAAAACAAAAACAGGATCCACCAGTTTTTATGCATCTCCAAAATGTAATGGGTTCGTCCTTGGCCCACCCATTCCTCCAGGTTTCATGAAGATAGATGCAGTCATTTTTCATGTAATCCTGCTGACAGTAAAACAAACCAACACACAAACAGACAGACAGGTGGGTGATTACATAATCTCCTTGGCTGAGGTAAAAAAAATCTACACTTTGTGGCAGATGTTTTATTGCACCTGTATGAAACTGAATTGATTGTTTTGTAGGTGTACTTCCTGAATCTAACAAGTCATTTACAGAGCATTATACTGGCTTACACGGGCCTGGTTGATGACTAATAAGGTTTGCACAGGGTGGAGTTACCACAAGCTTCTTTTCATTTAGAATAATAATGCCTATAAATAAGATGTCTGACGCTGCGGATCGGTATAAATGTGCTGCATAGGGATGTTGTTTATCACAAACTGTGAAAGTCTAAAACTAGAGTTAGAAAAAAAACAGACTGAGGCAGACAGAGACAGAGGGAGAATTGGTTTGCTGATTTATGACTCATCGTGTGGCATCATGTGCCATCCATCTATTCAGAGTTGTGTGTTTTGTACTCCCTGTAGTGTGTCTATGTGCACGTGTGCAGGGGTGGGGGCTACGGGGAGCAAGAAAAGTGAGACAGACTGGTACTTCATGTACTGCTGCTGTCTGCTGCCTCAGACAGTAGCATTAGGCTACATTATTTAACCAGCGCCATGTCTTATGTGTAGAACACCATTCAGAGAGCACAGTAAAAGCCTTCACTTCAGTATGGCTTGAGGAGTAATTTGGTACCTCTGTCGTCTCCCACACACACACACACACACACACATCACTATACTCTGTCCATGGTGCTGACAGACAGAAAACACAACATAAACAGCTCTGTCCCAGACAATGTTTTGGTTTTGATCCGCGCTCCATCGACTGTATTACTCAGGTGATTCTGTATAAACAGGACTGTGATGACTCTGCAGCCGTGGAAGGCTATTTTGAGACGGATATTGGAAAACTATGCTGGGAAGCTATACAAGGGCACCTAAAGCGAGATCTAATTGGACCCCAGCCACTGGTCCTGTGGGTATCGTCAGGTTTCTATGAGCAAATGACATAAATCTCCAGCAGGGAGACAGGCCTGTAAATCTGTTTGTCCACGTCTCTGACAGCAGGTGACATTGTTATCTCTCACTGCTAATCACACCTCTTGACCTCCAGACACGTTTTGATTGGATATAAGTGCATGTAGTGCAAGGTGGAAAGGGAGAGCCAAGATGTGTTTGTGTCTATTCCTCGCCCTTTGACAACCTTACAAGGCACGATAGGTGCGGCACCAGCACAGGAAATTAAATTCAGACCACCTTTTCTTAGACCTGCCTGAGGACTGCTGGTCCTTGGTCATCTGTCTTAGGGCTTCTGGGAAACTTCCTCTGACACTGACCCCGCTCCCCTAGGAATACTAGTGTCAGCTATACCGAGGATGGGGGGGGGGGGCTGCTCTTAAGGAGATTAGAAAAAGAGACAACATCTGGGGCCTTAAGCTCACTTGCCTTTCTATCCTATATAATCGTGTTTTCTTATCAAATGTTATTTACCCTGTCCAAGTCAACTGAGCTACATTCATTTTATATATTTACACACATTTTACATCTGGTGCCCAGTGGCTACAGTTGTAACTGAAAGAGAAAATGCGTTAGACATTAATTTTCATGCTCAAAATGCTTTTGACGACTTCTTAAATTCAATAATCCTCTCTTTAAAGCATAACATTTTCCTAAAAAAACACTGACTAGACCCATAGAATAATAACATAACATACTTTAACACTGACTTGTCCGCTGATTGTGACTCAAAATCCTATTCGTTTATTTTACACCTAAACACTAATGTATGCATATATTGCTTCACCAAATCGTACTTTCCATTTTTTAATGTTAAGTTGCTGAGCTGCGTCACGATCCTACTAGTCCCTGGAAACTGGAAAAGTATCCATTAGGGCACAAGTCCTCCTGCGCAACCAGCATATCGGCCTACAGCTGAAAATCTCTCGCTCGTTCTCTTTCATTATTTCAAACGTGTACTCTTGTGCTGTATCACTTTGTTTAGTTATCTCCAGGAGTCTTTGTTTTATTTATCTACTGTACCCTCTCCTCCACTGTTTCACAACCTCATTAAAGTTTCATCCAAGCTTGTCCGTTCAAGTCTAAATTCAAATAACTTAAAAGGCCTCGGATGCAAACAAAAACAGCTTTTTATTCCCATATGTCACCTGGGCATGCTAAACACTTATTCTTGCTTAGCTTGGGCTCATTTCATTTTAGTCTTAAAGTGTGTATAAGCAAAAATAGACTAATATACACATCATTTTACTACACCAGGAAAGCATTTAAACCACTGTCTCTTAATAAAATCTGAATAATATTTGTTGTGTACTGCATATGCCGTTGCACCATTTGTGCCGACACACTAATTTAATATCACCACATGTTTCAGATATTTATTATACTAGATGCTGGGCACTTTGCCATAATTAATGATATAATGAAGTGGTGTTATTGCAGCGCTGCAAATCTGTCAGCTGTAACCTGTCTCCTTCAACCCATCGGGAACTTTGAAAAAAATCACAGAGACAGTTGGGTAGAAGGGGAGAGTGAGGGAAAGAGGAAACCCATCCTGATGTTCTATATATACCCCAATCCCAATAGTAGCTCTGTCTTTGTGCATCCTCTCAGCCAGAGCAAAGGCCCAGCAGTCCGGCTCGATAAGGAGCCTCTTTGTCTGCCTCTATAGCTCCCATCAGGGGCATCGATGCTGTGAAAGACGAGGTGTAGGGGGTGGGGGTGGGGGGGCTCAGAACATCAAGGTTCACCGTCACGTTACAGGTCAGGTTGTACATTACAGGTTGTACATTATGTGAGATGGAGGTAAAGAAAAGGCCATGTGCGTCACTTTGTTTACTGTAATGATACACTACCTCCTGTGAGGCTGTGAGAGTGAAGGGAGTCTCAGTGATACAGTAATTGCTTGCTTCTTTTCTTGTTTTCATGTAGACTTACTGTGGAGACCTAGCAGGAAATGTTTGGGGTAAAGTGAGACTGCAGATGAGTGCTGTGTGGGAAAGAGATCGGTATGTTATTGTGTTTTCATTTCGCTGTTTAAGTGAATGTTCATTTCATCTGCTATAGGCTCCTAAATTACGCCTAGTGGGTTTCAAGTGGAAGATCTTTAGCCATTTACTCACACATTTGGAGCCATTTGGAGCCATTTGTTTCCTGTCGTTCCATCCCACTACGAAACTGATTGCTGTACAGCCCAAACAAATCTGCATGTTTGTTATTTTGTTGCATGAAAAGGAGAGACTTAGGGAAGTTTTCCCATTACTTTGACCTGTTAAGGTCAATTCAAATTCTCTATTATGTGGGTGAATATGTTGATGATGACATGATAAAACCTTTTTATATCAGTCAATATCCACAAATATCTTGGTTAATGTCAAATTATTATTTCTTTCCAATTTGATTTACTTTGGTACTTTATTGAAGTTGAAGAAACCAGACAATTATTTGTGGTTTTAAACTCTTCTTTATGGTTAGAATATGACAAACACTTACCAAACAGCAGAACATTCCACAAATCTAGAAGTAAAACATTCAATTATAATTCAAAATAAACCCTAAAGACAAAAAATGTATACCACAATAACTATATTGTCTGTTCTCCAAGGAAAATGATCACAATGTAATCTAAAAAAAAAAGTATATCACAATACTTATCATTATTGTTTTATCACTTAGCTCTTTAATACACCAAAACTAAACCACCTTTAAAACCAAAGTATAAATAAATCTATACAAGTTGGAACATCCTGCTACACATTATAATAACACTGGTGGTGACTTGTCATTTAGCTGCATCATTGCATTAAGATTTCACTCCATCCAAAAGTTTGGTTTAAACAAAATCCTTCATACTAAAACTACAGGTTCCCATCATCGTCAGCTGCAAATTAACATGCTAACAAGCTAATGTAAGATAGATGAAATGGTGAATATTATACCCGCTTAACACTAACATCAGTGCAGCTCATCATCAAAACACACATAACCGGAGAGTACTGCATTTTAAACTGCTCCGCACCGCTAGAACAGTGTGCCGGAGCTTAAATCAAAGCTACGAGTATGAAAATAAACCACTTAATGGGACACCTGGCTATTTTGTCCCTTTATGACTCATTCGTGCTTGCAAACACACAGATGATAAAAAGAAATGTTCTGAAAAATGAATAGGAATAGCATCCGCAGATAAAAGAAAGCTTTGGTGTGAGTCACATTATTCGTGAATGGAAATTAAATTACATTTTTTAAATACACAAACACCGCTGGGTCTATAGTGCATTGCTCCAAAGCACTTCAGCAGGTCATTTTACTGTCATTGAAGCCGGTGCTTGTTTATTTTATCGACAACTTCCTTCGTTCCGGTGGTGAATAAAGTAAGAGCTGAACATAAACGAAATAGGACTGGCCTGGCTATACAGTCAACCTTAAATATATCAACATGCACAAAGTTGTCTTCAGAACCACCTCTACTTGTCATCTCCCTCTTTTTGTTAAGTATACGTTTTAGCACAGATTTACTTTTGGTACCTTGAGGTGAAACTTAATGCGGAGGCGTAATAATTTTAAATTTTCTTGGGGGCGCCATTAAACCATTGTGCCATACCATAGGCCAAGACCCATATGAGACAGCAGCGACTCACTGAACATAAACTCCAAGTATTCAACCACTAAATCTGGAATATAACTGTAAAAATCTAGATGATTCTAGATAAAGATTATTATTTTTTAAGCTATTATTTTCAGCAACTCCACCTGAGAAGCCTAATTTTAGCCATCAGCCACTATCGGAGCCAAGTTCTGCCAACACAATAGACTGTAAAAGGTCCCATCAGCACTGATTAACTGGTCTATCTCTACTTTTTACCGTCTGTACAGAAGAGCTAAGCAAACCGAAACAGAGCAGCCACGTCTGGAAGCCTTACATGTTTATATGTAGGGTGTTTGTCCCCAGAGGCATGCAAGCATGGGACAGCTATGAGGAGTGTGTTCTGAGCTGCGAAGTGGGTGTCTGTCAGGATAACAACAACGCAGCAGGGTGTGCTATGATAACGACAAGCACGCACACCAGCAAGCGCCCTCTCTTCCTCACCCACAAAATTCCAAGTAAGTGTCATGCTTTGTCAAAAATGTACACAGACGTTCGCCTCAGGCAGTGCCGCCACACTTAACAATTCATGCTAGTGCCATATAAATAAAGCAGCGGAATACAAATGCAAAATGCACATATGCAAATGCACATATGCTCCATAAGATGTAAAAAATGTCAACTATAGTCATTAATCACTAAGACTTTCCAGTGAGTGATCCAAGCTTAAATATTCACTTCTCAGTTCTTTTGGGGAAGATCCTTTTCTCTATGACACTCAAACAAATAATGCATCACAAAGTTTCCCTCATGCCCATGCAGACACTATAGCAACTAGAAGGAGGTAGATGAGGAAGCTGAAGCAGTCCCGGACCGCTGATTGATGGCAGCATCAGATGTGTGGAGGTGTCAGTTTGGGACGCACATTTTCCCTGACTCAAACGCAAGGCAGCAGAAGGGAGACACACATACAAACACACACCCATCAGAAACCTTTAAGACTTAATCCATCACGCCAGAACTGACAGACTGATGTGCAATGGGAGAAAAGAAAACACCAGGGGACAAAAAGATGAGAAAAAAAATACATAAAAGCCTCACAGAGACTTACAAATACACACACACACACACACACAGCACAGGCAGTCAAAAGATGGCTGTGTATCCCTCAGAGACTGGACCCAGGTGAATCCAAGTGATGCTGGCACACTGCTCTCCACAATGGCCCAGATAAACAAAGAGAACACATACACACACACACACACTCATGGTCCAGTGCAGAGCTTATATAATGTATTTTCCACTAACATGGTAACTGCACACTCATCTTCCCTGGAGTCAACTCGACTCAGCTCAAGCAGATGTGAATGCTGGAAGATGTTAAGAGGGCGGGGGCACAACAGCAGTGCACTGACCTCTTCAAGACGCGCAGGTCTAACGAAAGGCCAAAACGCGGTAACAAGGTCACGCCAGGAAGTGCAAACACAAGCGTAAACAAACCATGAGGCACGAGCTGTCAGTGCCCTACAAATGCACATACGCGTCCACAAGCGCAACCTCTGCTTTTGCATGTACAGTAGATTGCGTGCGGAGGGAACGCTCCATGCCATTTTTACACGTCACATTCGCAAGGTCATCTGCTGTGTCATCACTCCCCACTGGCCTCCAGCACATGAGACTCAACATCTCTCACCGGCTTTCTCTGTACAACTGTTTCATATTTGTCCACACAGAGAGCAGCAGAGGATCATGTATCATATTACTGTGGCTGGGCATTGCAGCTCCATGTTTACTGATCCATCACTTCCTCTATTGTACCACTCCCTTATCTTCAGCAGAGGGATTGAGAGTCAGACATAGAGAGTTGTTGACTCTTAGCAGTATATTTATGACTTAGATGTTTGGAATGTTTACAAAAAAGAGAACAAGGGACCTTATTGCGCACATGAATTTAATATTGCTTCTGTTATAAAATGCGAGTGATGGCTGAAGATCCTTTTGGCAGGCAGCGCACATAGCATATAAATTGCTTTAACTTGACACTGGAGCAAATGCATATGCTGCTTGTATAACAACAGAGATGTTATAGAGACATAACACTTGAATGTGAATGTTCATTCTTGACCTTGGCGAACAATAGTTTTATAAATGTTAATCAAGCTCAGCGTCCTTTTTTTAGTGCTGTCGTTCACATCCTCTTCAGCAGACAGACTTAGCCAAGTTTGCCTCATTAATATAGCACTCGGTTTATCGTGATTATGTCCTGAGGATTACTCGTCAATAAGTAGTTTTATGCATCAAATTGCACTGCAGTATAACTTTAGACAAGAGAGTTATCTCTTCAGCACATTATATGGTTTTATGCTACATTTTCACTCAGAAAATAATATTAAAGAACCACAAAAGTTCCTCATTACTGTCTTGATACGCGGAATTAACGTGTGCATAATGCTAACGTCTTTTTTAGCTCTTTTCTTTTTTTAATCTATTTATATGGATGTATATGATTATACATTTCTAAGATGATGTTCTGTTGCATTTGCTGGTTTTGTATAATATCAAGATCGTGTTGTCATTTGTATCCGTACATTATAATAGGATGACAACCGACACAAAAAAAAATGCTCTAAGGCACAGATTAACCACGACTCTAAACAGTGTAGTCAAAACGTACCCGGCAAATCTAAAGGAGCTGAACGAAAACGTGAAGTGGACGTATATAAGTTGATGTGAATGGATGTGGTGGAGCAGAAGAAGAGAGTGAGTAAGTAAGTGAACACGCATGACTGTATGGCATGTGTTTCTCCTCTTTACATTATATATAGGTCAGCTGTACAGATCTTGAAGGGCCCTGGCTACAGCCACTGTGCACTGTACTGTACATGGTACCACACTATCCTCCTTCCTGTGCCAGAGGGCTGAGGGCAGAGCTTGCACAGGAAAGAGGGCAACCATGCAAAGCTAAATAATGCAGTGGCTCAGACTCCACATTATGACCTAGTAAATGGCTGGTTATACAAACACTCAGACCCTCTTGGCCTTCCCCGTCTGACAGCACAATCAGCAGGATGAATCGACCAGCTCTTATGAACTCATTTATTGCTATCATGAGTTAATTTACTCATTTCAACATTTTACCAAGGTACAACTCCAGGGCAATAACTGTAAAGGCGGAGTGCGATAGGTTACATAGAAAAGGTTTTGCCATTTAGTGGAATTGTCTACTTCCTGGGCAGAGTGAATTAGGTAAATTGAATCTATATTGTCTCTGAAAAGCGTGTGGTCATGCATAAGCATAAGGGACATCTTGGCACAAAAAAGTGACATAAACGAGAGAATCAAGTGTGTGTGGGGGGCAGTGAGGATAGTTGTCATGCAACTCCATAAACTGTCTGTCTTTGGCTCGCCGCAGGCCTGTGTGTTGACAGCTTTAGCTATAAGAGGAGCTATTCGGTACTATAGGAGTGCTACTCTCTAGACCAAACAGCCACACAACCACAAAGATACATCTGCTTTAATTCATACCAGACCGTATCTCCTATGTCACCAGTGTTTAGATTGAGCATGGCTCAAATAACTTCATGCACTGTCATAAATCTGCAGCGGGCTATAGCCCTACAACTGGACAATCCAACTTCTACACACATGCAGGTTGTATGTTCCAGGGACAGCAGCCTAAACATTCATGTCACACGCTCAAAGTAAGCAACTCACAGCCCCTTGACAGCCCCCTCGGAGTCCCACCCTACCTTCGGTGTGGCAAGTGGAGGACAGGATGGTGCTCGGAGGGCGGAAGAGGTACGGGAGATAACGGGAAAAACATTTCATCTTCTTCTCCGATGCTTGCCGACGGGTGAAGAGGGTTGCGTTGACGGCTCCACATCCGCACTGCCGCCACCACAGACAGCCAGAGAGGAACCAACCAGGGGGGGTTGCGGGAGGGGGAAAGAGGTTCTCTGTCCGCGGCGCAGGGGGCTATGACAGCATCACTTTTCGCAGGCAGACAGCGCAGGCAGGCAGGCAGCAGGCTCCGGTGAAACTGCGCGCCGCCCGGGGAGCGAACAGCGCACGGTGTCAGCGCGCCTCCGAGTCGGCAGTTCAGCCAGTCGGTGTGGGTAGGCTGTAGTTTGAATGAGAGCAGGACAGGGGGTCGCTTCTGTTCTCTCAGATGGGAGGTCAGTGTGTGGTCTGCTTGTGTAAACACCTCCCCCTGGTAGCTGGAGAAAAAATAAGACACTAACGCCAAGTGACGATCAGGTGAATGTGACATCCCAGCGCAGTATTTTCAAATGAATTCAGTCTTAAATATTGAAATTAGTCAGCCCTAGAATGACTCTATGTTGTCACAGGCCTGTTTGTGTCGCAACGTAGCATTTTCACATTTTTCTATTCATGCCTTATTCCCGTGGTAGTAAAATTAGCCCCAAAAATAAAGAGCTATAAACACAGGCCAAAACTTGATGAATCATAGAAAAAACTTGTTTCCAAGTGGTAACCAGGTTATTAAAAATTAGTTTTGGCGCCATCTTGTGACAATTTTCCTTAAGGACAGCAAACTGAAGTTATAAAATCACACAAAAGACAGTATAAATGTTGAGAGGAAACGGCCCCACCATGGTTATGGAATTTAACTCGTGAGAATAATCTTAAATTAGTCTAGCGGCCTAGTAAATTTAGACAAATGAAAAGCTTTTGAAAATTGCACCCAGTTAGCTTAACTGGAAGAAATGGAATCGCGTAGCCTCACAATATTTTACGTGTGGGTTCTGGGTTGTGTTTAATAGTTTAAAAATAATAGTTTTATTTAATAATAGGTTATTGTTGAATACATTTACTGTTGTTCTGTTGAAATCTCGCGAGATCTGAGTGAACTAATGCCGGCGGAAGTACTTACCCAGTCTCTTTTCCGCCGGCCATAGAGGAGCGATCGGCAGGGTAAGAATTCCTGGCTGAAAATTCACCACAGTTATCGTCATCCATCCTCTGTGTGATACAACTGTGTGTCCCTATTAAAGCTTAAACATCATGTAAACATTGTCACAATTAAAAAATGACCAATATTGACTACATGTGGACGATAGTTTAATAAATGAGGCACCACAGAATCGGGTCCGTCTGTATCTGGTCTCGTATCCGCATGTCAGCTAAGGATAGTGAAGCTACGCGGACTTGTGCGGTAGCTGATAAAAAACCGTCAAAACCGCCTAAGACCGAGTTCATAATATACTCTTTACCTGGAAACTGGTGTATACTGAGTTCATGTTTACACAGAAAGCGTGTAGCAGCCTACACTATTATGCTAGTTGATTAGCGTTAGCTTAGCTACATAGTTTCCTATCCCTGCGTGAGCTGGCTGTAGAACTGACGAGTAAGTGGGTGATTTTCAGACTTCGTCGGTTGTTTATACGTTAACTGTCCCTGTATTTAAGCAACGTAGCGTGTAGAAAAACTTCTTCACTCACGATAAAGCGCACTCAAAGTTATTAGCACGCTTGCTGTTTTGTGTCACTGAGCTGGCGTGCAGTTGAACTCCCAGGTTAACTTTTTGTCTGTTTCATTTATAGCATCATGAAGCTGAATCCATTTGTAACCTCCTCCCGCCGCAAGAACCGCAAGAGGCACTTCAATGCCCCCTCACACATCAGGAGGAAGATCATGTCTTCCCCCCTGTCAAAGGAGCTCCGCCAGAAGTACAACGTGAGGTCCATGCCCATCCGCAAAGATGACGAAGTCCAGGTATGGCTGTTTTGGGTTACTGACTGCGTGTATCATGACTGGTACAAATGACTAGCTTTGTGTACTCAACTTGAACTCTGTTGTCCCCGAACAGGTTGTCCGTGGACACTACAAAGGCCAGCAGATTGGCAAAGTGGTCCAGGTCTACAGGAAGAAGTATGTCATCTACATTGAGCGTGTGCAGAGAGAGAAGGCCAACGGAACCACAGTCCATGTCGGCATCCACCCCAGCAAGGTGAGCCCTAACTGTGTGCCTCCCTAGAGAGTGAATATTAGATAGTCGAAGGAAATTAAGCGTGCGTCGAAGTCTTTATTTATTGACTGAAATGCCTTATTGTACCCCTGAGTCATTGGCAAAACATTGTGAAGGTACCAGATTTGTCTACATGTGGGAAAATAGTAGGAGAGCTAAAAGGATGAGTTCATTGGTAGGAAATTAAATGGCTGCTATTTCTTTTAATTATACACTTTACCAGGGTGTCTGCAGGTCAGTGACTAGTCTTAAGCTGTTTTAAATTCAATTTCAATTAGTAGGCCTTAGATGACATTATTTAGTCTTTAATGTTAAGTTGCGAGGTCTTAATTGGCACAATGCTAACATAATTTATCATTAAATTTCTTGTTACAGTGAGTCAAAATCTTGTGTGAAAGACTACATTTTTGATGTTGCAAATCTTTCGACCTACCTCTGAACCTCTTAGTCTTTTATACTTTGCATTTGTATTTAACCTGTTGGCAAAATGTAGATTAACCTAACTCCTTAACATAACCATATTCCTACATGAAACCTGTCTCTGCACAGGTAACCATAGAAACCACTTACCTTTATTTACCTGCAATGCATGAATACGCAAAAGGTTTGTCCAAAATTCATTTTAAATTTAGATAAGAATTACCTCAAAGTGTCTGATACCTGCAGATTCTCTGCACTTCACCTATTCATTCACACGATTTGCTGTGTTTCTGATTTGATGTCAAGCTTATTTTATTTTTGGATTCAGATTTCCTTCGGCTGTGGGAATGTGTGGTTGATTTTCAATATGTTTAGCTATTTTATCGACAGATTAATAACTGGTGATCTTATCTGGATATCAGTTGATTTATGAAATTTGCTGCCCTTAGTGGCTGGGTGGCATTTTACTGTGGCATGAAATGTTCAGCTTTGGTCCCAAAACAGGACACTATTTCTGTGGAAAGCACAAAACCGTAAGATGTTGAAGGTAGAGTTCATTGTTGATGAAGCTGGTAAGAATTAAGATGTAATTAGTGGCGCTGATGCGTTATTTACTGTGACACTGAGACTTTTAGTGCCTTAACTGTTTTTGAGCAGTGTTGTCTTATTGTCTGACCATCATGCAGAGATAGTCACTCATTTCACTGCCACATACAACCCCCTCCAACCAGCTCACAGATGCCAGTTTATGATGCTTGTTTACAAGGATATTGTTATGTTGACTGCGATGTTGGTGTCATACATTGTTTTCATGTGCTATGAGGGCGGACAGCTTTTACTTTCACCCATAAAACAAGAGTAGCACGCCACCAGTATGAAAAGTATCTGCTAATAAAACATCAGTGTCAAGCGGCTTATAGGTCGCACACTGCAGTAGCAAAATAGCACACAAAGTAAACATTGTTGGTTAATGCGTCACTTGAACTCATAAGGGCAATTAATCAGGAATTAAATGCTAACCGTGCATCCCTTTCACTATCAGCTTTGATTTCCACGTTTTGTTTCCATTAGGTCTTCTGGCAATCCTGTTACAATCTTGACCATTCTTAGCTGGTTGTTACATACTCATTTGTTACAGTGGACATGCACTTAAAGGATGGCAGGTTCTCCTATTTTACAGTGATATCGAATTTCGTCAGATGAAAAATCTGGTGTTCAGAGATAATGGAGTGAAGAATTTCTTCACAGCACAAGAGCAATTATAATGATTGATATCTGAACTGTACTGGCCAGCAAGCTATATAAAACATTCCTCTACTGAACTTAAACATCACTGCGAAGTTTTAGTGACTGAAAAATTGTGTGAATGCAAGGAATGTAAACATTTAAAAGGTCATCTTAGAGACAGGACCTGAAAGGTTAAAACCCCCGGACATTATTTAATCCACGACAACCCCAACAAATTACCTTTTGTGAGCTTTGTAATGTTTATTTTTTGTTTTGTGGTTGTTGTTTTTTTTGTTCAAACGGCCAGGCGAAAAGCGATTAAACTATAGCCATTACTACGGTTGTTTATGGTGTTGTG
>JAPQRN010000002.1:21359906-21376673 GCA_037367275.1 Coranthus polyacanthus | reverse complement strand
TTTTTTTTTTTTTTTTTTGCTGTTGGTGATGGATCCGATCCATGTATTATTTGTTGATTAATAAACAAGTAACCACCATTTAGTTTTGACATTTTATTTTGCCTAATTTCCCATGACTTTAATTTTCTTACAAAACAAAACAAACTTGCTGTTCATATACACGCTGACATGTTTGTACGTTTGTTTTTTTACGGTGCGTGTTATTAACCCGTCCTTGAAAACCCCTCAGACCCACGTAGATAAATGAGTAAAACGCGTCTACTTCTGTCCTGGTTTGTCTCACGTTTAAATGTACAAAATGCTTCAGGTTGGTGAGGTTTCGGCGCACGCAGAAGTCCGGTTTTAAGACTTCCTGCTTTCCGTAGCTGAAGCCGACTACGTTGGCAACATGGCGTCTTCAGATGTCCACGTACGAATATGCGAACAAGAAATACTCAAATATGACTTGGAAATCAAGGCTCTCATCCAGGTGCGAATATTAATTTGGTAAGAGTAATGGGTGTTACGGTGCGGGACGCTGCTTTTTAACCTTGTCATTTAAGTAAGTCGTGGTTTTTTTCCGGTGTAAAAACGTTTGTGCTTCATCGCCGACAGCAGCTGCTGCTGCCCGGTGTAACGTTACCCACACTGAGCCTCTACTACTGGAATAAAAGAGGTCAAAGGTCTCATTAATGTGCTTAATGACAGGATAACTTGTATTTGTGCTGGTAATTAGATGAGGGGGGGAAACTGAAGGGCCTGTAATATAATGGCTTTATACACGAAGACGTATAAAGGGTTTGACTTCCCACTTAATGTTTTATATCTTCTTGTAATCCTGTTTATACTATTGCATTTCCACGTGTTATCCTTTTAATACATTACTCATTTGAATTTTGATTAATTAAAGCAATTTACTAAGCAGCCATCACCATTCTAATCATGTCTCTATAGGAAGTTTATTCTAAAGACTGAATGTTTAAATGAATCCGTTAACTGTAATAATAATTTTAATTGAATTGTCGTATTTCAGGATATTACTGAGTGCGCAGGACCTCATAGCACGCTGACAGAACTGAACACAGATGTGAAGAAGAGTTTCCACGACCTCAGACTGCGTATTCAGGTGAGACGTTTTGTTCAGATCTCTAGTTTTCAATAGATGTGACTATGGTCTCTGAATCCACATCCTGGAGTTTCCTCATGAAGCTATAGTGGTATGAAATGTGTATGTCATGACAGGATCTGGAGCAGATGGCCATGGAGCAGGACAAAGAGTCAGACAAGCAAGCTTTGATTAGTCAGATAGAAGGACATCGAAAACAGATGCTGAGGTAAAAGAAAAAAAAAAACAACCTCTGGGCTAAACTTATGTTCATATGATCATAAACTGATTTGTATAAATGTGTATTTAAATGTCAATGTCAGCCTGTCAGTTTTCTGTCAAATGCACTCTGTGAATGTCGTTGCAGTAACCAGACAGCTTGGAGGAAAGCCAACCTGGCCAGCAAACTGTCCATCGACAATATGGAAAAGCAGGCGCTTCTTAATGGAGCAGATAGTGCCGTGAGGCCGAGGTGAGCTGACAGTGTGTCCCTCCGGTTAACGTACGTCAAAGGACTTCAGACTGCATGCTTAATCTTTCACTGTTGTTGGTTAAAATACCCCTTATGTATATACTGCGCATGTAGTAAAAAAAAAAAAAAAAAGTCAGCATTTCTATCACTTCTGTCTGTCTCATGTTTTTGTTGTCTTCCTCAGGAAAGTGACCAAAGACGGCCTGGCCCAGACAACCAGCGCCATCACAGAGAATCTTATGAGCATCAGCCGGATGATGGCTCAGCAGGTTCAACAGAGCGAAGACACTGTGACGTCACTAGGTTAGTGAAAGCATCGCCAGACGTAACGAGTGCGTTAACAGAGGGTATGTGTCAATTGCCTGATTATCGGGCTTTTACATGATCGCACGCCACGCTGTTCAAATATAGTTGGTCCTTCATTCATATAGTTTCAGGATGTGTTGAAGCAAAAAACCTCCCGTGCGTTTTCTTTTCAATATTTTTCTCCCTTCTGTTTGAAGCAACCTCGTCAAGGACAATCCAAGAGACCAATGAGGAATTTAAGACCATGACAGGGACCATCCAGCTGGGAAGGAAGCTCATCACCAAGTACAACCGCAGGGAGCTCACGGATAAACTGCTCATCTTCCTGGCTTTGGCCCTTTTTCTTGCCACAGTTCTCTACATCCTTAAGAAGAGACTTTTCCCCTTCCTGTAGACCAGGTACCTCCAGGAGGCTCATCACAATACTTTCTATAGCTACCACAAAAGATCGAAACAACCGTATACACATTAGTGTCTGCTGGTATGTGGAGCCCACAAAGTGAGGAGCTGTGAGTAAAATATTATCCACTAAGAGAAACGTAAACCTCCATACCACTTAACTACTTGCAGTGTTTTATTTATCGAAAATATTTTGATCTACAAAACAGGACTCTTTCTTCTGTAAAAGAAGATGCTTTTTTTAGGTAATGCTGTGCATTGCTTTGCTGAAATCAGTCGTGAGAGGAGGTGGATGTCCCATATTCATCATTTCTTTTGAATATCCAGTATGCTTTTCTTTACATGTTTTTCAAAGATGTGCATGAAATACGCACAGCCTTTAAAAACTGAAAATATAATATTGACCATTTGCATCAGATGATGCTTAGACTGCAGATGGAGTCTGACACAAGGTGATTTCTCATATCATTTCAAGTCGAATAAAAAGGTTTCTGTACAGTAGAAACCATGGTTACGATACAAGAAGATCCACTGTTTATTTGTCTCCAGTGTCTTAATGATATGAGTATCATGAAAGCAGTATTTCTGAGTATAATATCAGTATTAGTATGATAATATTTCAGATTTTAGTCACAATATGTGTATATTTTGGAGTATATCAGGCCTCCTATATATGTACCTGTAAATAACCAAACCATGTTTTTCCTCACCTCAAGATCATGTTGCACACAATGTATACAAATATTTTGCGTAATTGTTATTTATAATGACCTGTATAATTGCTGCGTTTATTACTGCATTTTGATTCTATATTTAATCCTCTGTTTTGGGACTAGAAGTGTTGAAATGCTTTAACTGAAAAATGATTCCAGCTGAACTCCTTCAGATTGTGTTTAACTCACGGGATAATCAGAATGATACACCGATATGTGCACTTAACATTGTGCCCATATGCTATTCTTTTGGCATGCAAACCAGAAAAAAAAAAAGAAGTTCTCCCTTGCGCGAACGCTCTCTTCCATCTCTGCCTGTGTTCGCTTGCCTCTGCTCTGCAGCCGAGCAGAAAAGCTCCGAAAGCAGCGGCACTGCTCACGTTAGCAGAGATAGAGCAGCATGCATCCCTGCCTTTCTTCAGATAAGACCCGGAAAAGCAGATTATTCCAACCCTTTTCCCGCCTCCCTTTCCAGTGTGGATGGAGGGTGAGGGAAGATATTTTTAGGTTTGTGTGGCGTTGTTATCTGACGTTGCCTTTTCAACACCTCGGAGGAGAGGGTGGCCAGAGGGGCGACGTGACCTTGCTCTCCTCATCACAATTGCCTGGCATTGCCATTTTGTTAAATATATACAAGTGCTGATGGTATTGGTTATCAATAAACACAAATTCCTCTGGCATGATGTCTGAACTGCGTCTCGAGTATGTTTTCGTTTGGCATATTTTGTTCTAATGAGTTACATGGCAACGTGTGTGTGGAGAGACCTGAGAGATGCCTGAGAATCTCTCACTCATTTAAAGTGGTGGCAGTGGTGCAGATCCGCTTTGTAGAACTGCACACTTAAACCAGGCCTCTGGCTCTCTGTCAAGCAAATTGGACTATTCTTGCATTTAACACTGTGATAGTGTCAATCAAGTGTTTGGGTTTGTATCTGGACAACTAGACCAGAGTCTCGGAGGAGCGAACACAAAGACCAAACCGACTGCATAAACACCAAACCCAGACAGAGACCTTCACAGCTCCACGGTCATTTAGTGATTTTTGTAGCTGTGAACGCACACATAACGGACATTGACTGTGTGCTTTAATGCTTTGTGTAAAATCACTCAAGCTGTGTCGGATTCCATTCTTAAATAAATAAGTAATGACTTAACAAGTCACAAAATTAAGCCTCTAATCAAATATATTGTCCAAAAATAAGTGTGTTTAATCAGGGAACATCTGATTTTTTATTTTAGTTCAAGTAAACAGGTGAACTTGAGATGGCTCTTTGATAGATTCATCTCAATAAAAAATGTTAAAAGACTAAATAAGATTTCTTAGTGCCAGTATTTCCTCAGCAGGATTTGAAATATTACAGGTCAAGGTCACGGCTTGACGCCATTGCAACCTTAAAACGAGTGTATATGTGTTTGACAGAAGGTTGTAAAAGAAAGTGTAAACTTTTAACAACCTTTAACCCTGTTTAAGCATATTGAGGGAAGCGTCCTAATGGCCACTTGAACATTTAACCAGACATAAACCATATGAGGGTCCATTAAACTGATAACTAGTTTAACCAACGGCCTTATTTAGTCACAATAATTATTCATTATAATGTAGAATTCTCATAAACTTAATGTGTTCTTCTTTCTTTTCACAGGAATCTTAGAATTGTTAATAGAATTATCATTTTTTTCATAATCCCATGAAAAAGTTACAGGCAAATCCTTCAGGTTAACTTTTCTGCTATTATTATAGGCTAATAATCTATGATAATGATACAAATAACACAGTCTACTCTGCATTTTACATTTAATTTTTGTGCTTTTCTATAATATTTGTTTATTTCAAAATATGAATAGTAATTTTTTCCCCACCTATTGAAAATACAGGCTCATTTTCACAGGGAAATAAGTTACAGAAAAAGAAAGTGAATGCTTGAGCTCATTCGCCTTTTAAAAAACTTTGTTTGCAACTTGTTTTCTTTTTATGTCTGTTTATTATGTTATACATGTACGTGCTTAAATGCCACAAAAATAAATGAAAATGGATAAACACCGACATAAACCGGTGCTGAACAAAAACTATCAAAAGTTAGTTATTAAATAAGAGAAGTTAGACAAACTCCGCAAAGTCTTGACACATTTACAAATGCATGCAGTCGGCGAACACAGATCATCTTAATATGATTATACGACTATATTTTCCTCTCCTTTTTTTTTACCATGTCCTAATACCATGTAACGAAGACACCCCATTACCAGGGGAGAATGTGTTCTGGACATTATTTAGTTCCCCTACCCCAAAGTTCATGTAATTCCCGTTGCTGGAGGATCCTTGCATAGTTTGCATTGTGGCTGCTGGATAATTGCACGCATAGTTTGTGTTGCAGCCCGGGCTCGTGTAGTTACTGAAAGCTGGGTAATTGTTGTAAGTGAAATGATTGATGTGCCCCATGCTATAGGAGGGATTGTAGGTGGCTGTGTCTGCCGCGAGGCAAGGCTTCCCATCCCGCACCAGCACCGGCACTGAGACCCTCCTGGGCGGCGGCAGAGACACCATCTCCAGGCTCTGGTCCTGCCTCTGCCGCTTGCACTTGTACCTCCTGTTCTGGAACCAGATCTTGACCTGGGTCGGGGTGAGTTTGAGTACCCCGGCCAGGTGGTCTCTCTCCGGGGCGGACAGGTATCTCTGCTGCTTGAAGCGCCGCTCCAGCTCGTACACCTGCGCCTGGGAGAAGAGGACCCGCGGCTTCCTGCGTCTCCGGGTCTTGGGTCGGTCCGGGTCCTCGGGCTTTATGTCAGCTGCAGGTTCGGTCGGAGGGCTGAACTCCTCTGGCCGAGAGAAAAGAATTTAGATTAGAAATATAGACAAAATACTCAGAATCCATAATATTCGGCTTACTAATAACAATTACGCTTTATGCAGTAATAATTAATCCTGGCAAAGTTCCTTTCACTTGCCCACCCACGACGCATTCAATGTGCATCGGATTAATTTAATAAAATGACATTTATATAAAAGTAAAGATGATGAAATAATAATAACTGTTATTGTCTACGTCCACTTTGCAAATGGTGCAGTTTTAGTCTAAACATGGATTTGTTAATAAATATTAGGAGGTCTATAGGCCACAGCGGGGTCAACTATCAACAAATGACTTAAAATTCCTTGTTCATAAAATGCGTTTAAATTCCTGATGCCATTCGTTTCCTCTGGGCTACAGATCCATGACGGCCTAATTTTGCACAGGCCCACATCAACATTTCACTCTATCAATAACTCACCTTTTCTGCGTTTGCCCTCAAACGTGTCCATTTTCCCATCCTTATCTATATCCATCTCTATGACTGATTTTCCATAAAAGGCAGTAGCAAAGTTGAGCGCATTGCCTCTGACGGCCCTGGACTCGTGGTGGAGGTCTTCTCCAAACAGCGACGAGGCGGCCGATGTCATGTCCCGGAAAGGCTCCTGCTTCAGGCGGGCCAGCATACAGGAGGAAGAGGAGGAGGAGGAGGAGGCCGGCGCGGTGCAGTCCATACGAGAGGAGACGGCGTCCAGAGAAGACACCATAACGTCATGACTCTGCTCCAAGTTTAATATATCCTTTACAGAGAAGGGAGTGGACGTGCTGGGGCTGGGAAACATTGCCAAGAAATGAAAACCTTTTAACCTATGGACTCATATGGAGGCAACAAAAAAAAAAAAAAAAGAAGAAAAAAAAAAAAAAGACGACAACAAATTCCCTCTCCCACCGGGCAATATTTACTGGATTTAAGTGTTAGTTTGGTGTACGAGACTGATCTTGAGTGAAGTGTGCATTTTGAATGTCAACTCTTGTCTCCAAACTTTTTTTCTTGGCCTCTCTCTCCCGGTGACGCAGGGAGGAGGTGGGAGGGGGAGCCAGTGGGACCCTCTGTGTGGAGCCACTGGTACTCCCATTTCAGATGACGTAAAATAATGTCTGGTATGTTACACGTTAGACTGATTGTTGCATGTGTCTCATCATTCAGTGCAAAAAAAACCCAAAAAACTACAGCATACAAGATAGAATCATTCTCCTCTCAGAGATAGTGAACCTGCTGAAATCAGTCATTTTCTTCATCCATTTGGACAGATTTGCCCCTTTCTTCCCTTTTAAAAGTTGTGTAAATATATCATTTTCTTAATTAAGTGCAACTAAATAAATGCATTTAATAGGTGGATATTTTCGCAGCTTTGCAGTTAGCCATTACGCACAACGCAAACATAGTTTCCAGTTCATTTCTGAGGCCCAGCGTTTGGAAGGATGTTTACACAAATCTTCAAGTACCTACAGAAATGATTTATACAGCCTTGTAAATTAATACGTTGTAATAGCGTGTGCGAGTGGCCAAAAGCGCGTTATTTAGGTTACTGAGAGAATTTAACAGGGGTCAATATGACTGATAACCCCCCGGGCCCGCGCGTGCACGTGTTTTGGGTTGTCGGTCTGTGCCTCATCCGAAGGGAAACGAGGGAGACAAGCGTCAAGAAACAGGGGAGCAGACAACAGGTTGGTCCCTGAACACGGAACCTGAAACCAGGAGCGACACACTCTGCTGTCTGCCTCCGAGAGATTCTGGAGCCACTGTCTGCCTTATCAGGACGTGATAACAGATGACAACAAACCTGCACGCACACACACACACACACACACACACCTCCCACCCACGGCGCGGGCCCGTTTATCCTAAAGAAGTGTCATATGTGACACTCGGGTCCTACAGCCTGTGAAAACAGTCCCGTTTCATTGCGCTAGAGCTTTAAATTAAAATAAAAATCGATCCGTAAAATGTAGTTCAAATCACTCCACAAGCAAACCGCTGTACTGAAGTGCCTTTGAGCAAAATCTGAAACCTGACACTTTCAGATTGGTGTGCATTAAGTCAAATGAATCATTTATAGCATAACAATAACTATTTAGAAATCATTTTGCCGGACAGCAGTAAAACGAAGAGAACTGTGCGTAATGACGCATGGCCTGTGTTTCCTCCATGGTTGGCACTAAACCTGCTATTAATGCCTGTGGAGACGGTCACAGGAGACAGACAGTATTATCGTTTGTTTTATCTTCAGCGTTTAGCACAGCCACGGGCTAAATGGGTCCCGCTGTCTCCGACCTAGCGATGGTGTTTATAGTTTTAAAGACTATTTGTGCGCCTCGCGAACTGATGAATGGCCGTAAAATCTTTCTCAGGCGCAGTGAGAGTCAACACTGGCCCGGCTCCGGCTGTAATAATTGGCGAAATAAAGTAAACGCATGGGAGAAACACAAGACATGGGGAAAAGTCTTCATCGTGATTGATTTCCTCTGGCCTTGCGTAGTTTGAATGTAATGCTTTGGTGAAAAAGGTTAACATGTTTTCTGTCAGTAACTGCACGAAAAGACTTTAAAGTTGGACCAAAAATTGAATACGTCTGCACTTCTACTGGACACTAATTTATTCTGTCAACTGTAAATTGAACATGACAGGTCTGGCATGTGGTTCGTATCCCTAATGCTTCGTCCTACACCAGCCCCGCGGTCCCCTTTGACCTGTCTTTCTGCAGCACATCTCCAACTCAGATAAAGCTACAGATAAGGTTGCTTAAAAACTTCCGCTGCACGAACGTGTGGGTATTTTGAGGGTTGCGTGTCAGAGTGAGCTCCTCTGTGTCTGTGTGCGTACGTGCGTCCGTGCGTGCGTGCGTCTGCGTGTGTCTGCGTGTGTTTGCGTGTCCCAAATTAAATTTTTTGTCTTGCCTGAGCCTCCCTGGTGGCGCGCGACGCCGCGGACTAGTTCCGCAGGCCTTTTGGTGATTTAGATCCATTAACTGTTTGGTGATTAGACTCGCTGAAATGGAACGGACTTAATGGGATTCAATCCAGTCAGGAATGGCATAGCAAACACGTTGCATGGACAAAACCCTGTACGTAGACCAACACCACAAAATACATCGAAAAATACCTTGATTTTGGCTGTAGACTACAATTCAGCAAAAATAAAACAGAGTCGTGTATTTAAGGGAAATGTATTTTAACTTTATACTTTACATCATCAGGCGTTAGGTTTAACTTTTACCAGTAATACCCAGTGGCTTGTTGATTTTAAATAATACTTATGATATTTCATGGATTTCATTCATTTAAAAGTAAACTCACAATTTTAAACAGAACTAAATGTCATAATTTAAAGTTACAATAGGCAATTTTCTCTAATATGCGGTGGATTAAATACACAAATTCCCACAAGGAAATTCAAATAGAGTACCCAGAAATTTCACTTAAAAACAGTTCATGAGTCTTTTAATTATTTCATGCATTATGGATGAGATTTCTTTGAAAAAAATGGCTGAAACAAAAAATAAAAGCATCGTAAAAGAAACCTCAGTGTACCTGTACACATACATGCAGAAATAAACACACATCCACACACACACGCGCGTACAAATACTGACTGACATACACAGCGCAATTATGTAAAAGCAAACACAAAAAATACATTTCAAGCAAGTACAAAACATACGTTCATAAAAACACGTGAGCATAAACATACATGCATATACAAAAATACATGGATAAATTACATGGATACATATGTTTAATACTTTAGAGTAAAATCACACTTTGCCTGAGCAGGTTTTTCCAAAATCCTCATCCTGACGTCTTCAGTGTGTAAATCTGAACACACAGAACAGCTTGTCTGAAGATGTTACAACCCACCGCTTTACACAGAGATTGGGCTCTTAGAATGGAAATACACTCATGCTCCAAAAGTAATCAGTTAAATGTTAACTAGCCGAGTGGTTAAAAGTGATGTGCTCTGTTCAGAGTCTGGACGATGCAGTTCTGAAGGGAGTTTGCAAGTTGCAGCAATCTACACGTGAAAACGTTTCAGTTTCCATTGACGATCTGTGGAAGAAATAGAGTCATTTCTGGATTTTGTCGACAGTTATTTGATGGACAGTACCGTATTTATTAGCATTAGCACATTTAAATAGATACCAGGTCATCGTGTTTTTAGACATGACGTTTTCACTAATATGGTGCATTTATGATGCACGTAACACTGTCACATTAAACTGAAAATGAAATGATACAACATTCACATAATGATATAACAACAAAAATACATACATTTTATGTTTACCTACACCATTTAGCTACGTCGAAATGCTGCATTCATTAAAAAGTTGATATCACTTATTACTAAAGTAATTCATTATTAGTTAATGAAATAATGAAGATCAACATTTAATTAACGGTTATCTAATTTATCTAGTATTAACTAATGTCAACAGCATCTTTAAACCATTAAATACCTTAGTTAATATGAACACCTTTAGTAAATGATTACTAAACACACTGTTAGTTAACGCTTATTACTGCATTAGCTAATGTTAATTAATGTAAATAATATATTAATAACTTAGCCAACGTGAACTTCATTAGTTAATAATTACTAGACACATTTTAACTGTTAGTTAACGCTTATTACAGCAGTAAGTTTAAATCAATACACCAACCCGCCCTTGATCATAGCAATAAAAAGACGTTGATGTTGAAATATTTAAAGACTCCACCTGAAATGTAACTACTGGAGTTTTGATCTCGGTGAACTTTTATGAACCACTTTTCCAGTTCCAGATAAACCCTGACCTGATTCTTGCTCTTGTCACATCAGAACATCTCGTGTGATGCGGCTGAACTGTAGCCTGATACGCTGGAAATTCATCGCCACCTGTTTTTCTGTCTTTCTTTTCAAGAGTTTATTATATTTCACAGTGTTCCTCTCTATTCCCCCATGTATCCGTTAATGGGTGATACAGTCCAGTTTCCTTCCAGTGCAAGGTCAGGCCTTGGCAGCTGCACTCTCACGCTGCGTCTCCATCTCAGCTGCACCCTGCATGTTTAATATAATATTAGTAACTGGGGTGGATTTTTTTTTTTTTTTTATGAACTGACTGCTATTTAGATGTGACTGATGTGGTTTACTGATCCTTGAGTTAAATGTTTGGCCATTTGCCCCCTGGCCTCCTCTCCATAACTCCCTTTTGCGCTACACTACCACCATGTGGCTGCTGGAAGAACACACACACACACACACAAAACTTTGACTTATTAACACTTTGCTCACTTTCTTTTATTATAATGAATTTTTATTTTCAGAGTGTCCCGCTGCGGTAAACATCATTCAGTGGTCAGCACACTGTCTCATTCATCATACGACACGAATGTCACCATAAACATCAGCTGATAAAGAGTCAAGCTAAGGTAACTGGAAACTAACTGAGTATGGCAGCGATGTCAAGTGCCATCTGTCCGTACATCGTTTGTCTTGTCTGTGATGGAGCGAGCATTATCCCCTCCATCTACCCTCCGTCTCCGCCTCCTCCCATCACCACCACCAGCCCGTTCCAGGTCATGTTCAGAGGGTTGGCAAGGCTTCACACAGTCGTCTGTTGAGTTCAAGGTGATGTTAACAGCCTCAGGGGACATAAGAGGATGGCTCTTTCTCTGCGCCTGCTTTAGTTTTGTCTACAGCCTTCTGTGCATGCAAATGTCTGTGGGCAGTTGTAGATACTGCTGCGTCTTAATATATGAACTGATGAATGCTTTTTAAAGGACAGGTTGTGTCAAGTTGACATATGCGGACAGGATATGCAACGTGGATTTTAAATGACTCCATCCAACAAACCAATACTTTCCATATGGACTGCCAGCGTAAATCCAACCAACATTTTCTCTTACCGTACAAGTCTAAAGGCCTATGATGAATACCATTTGGTTTTTTTTCGTCAGTTTTGAATTTGTTTTGTTTTCTCCTTTATGGTCCTTGCTTTATGAAAACTCTAAGCCCATTGGTTCTCAAACGAAACCACAAAAACAGAGGCCTGCGTTATGGGCCTGCGTTATGCCTGCGTTATGGGTTCACACCCAGGTGGCATATTTCTTCTTCCCAGTTGGAGCCATGATTGTTGTGTTTTTGAACTTGTTCATAATTTTGTTTTCCTCTGCTGACCATCTTGCCATCACAGCTTAGCCTTTAAGAGTTAATTACCTTTGAGGCTAACTTTTAAGTCAGCCGATGTTGAAACTATACTGATGTTGAAAAATATAACAGAAAAGGCTAAACTTATTTTAAATCCCATTTCAAGGATTGCATGGTTATGGTCTTTTCGTTCGTAGTAGTATTTTGATAGTATTTAATACCCACGTCGACGGAGCGGGTCGGTCGGCGCCGTCTGTGTGTGTTTATTTGTGATTAGGTTAAAACCATAACTCCTTAACAAATAGAGCTAAGATGGTCGATCTCGTCAGTAATGTTGACCATGACCCCTGACATTTTAGGGTCAAAAGGTCACAGGATCAATTGATTAAATCCCTAAAAGTCTTCTATACAGGTTGATCAAGATAAACACAACCACTAAAAAAAAAAAGAAAGAGTGAGACTGCAACACTTCATCTTATGACCTTAAACCGACCGTCTGACGTTTAACTCGATCCCCTTGACCTTCAGTTTTCACTTTTGACCCTGAATTTGTCTGTTAATAACAGTGTTTGTGCACGTGTTAAACCCCTGGAGGACTTTTAGCCAATTTCTCTTCACAGTTCTTTGCAAACCACATGTTGAATCATTTTCTATTTTTATATATGTTTAAATAAAATCAAATTAAACCAAACCACTTGTACAAATTGCCTTCATCTTTTAAAATCTTTATGACTAGACTACAAATTAATTTCATGTTTTAGCTCACGCAGCAAAGGATCCTAGCAATTCATTGCCTTTGCATTTCCCAGTATTCATACACTAAACCATAAAAAAGATTTGATGATTCAACTAAACAAGTAGCCTTGTTGCTTTGAGCGAGATAAGATATAATTATGTAAAGAGCCAAGCTTAGGTTTCATTCACGTTTGCTTTGATATAACTCAGTCAAAGTGACAAGATGACTTGACTGAGTCAAGTGAGTCAACAAATCATTTTTTACAGTGTACAGCTATTCTACGGCAGCGGTGTAGCAAAGAATTTCGGTTCCCTGAAATAACACTTCTTTAGTTCTGCTGGAATTTTTGTGAGCCTTCTCCTGCTGTGAAAAGTAAAGACTTTTCACCCATCTGGCAACACAACAGGACTGTACTAAAACCTACTGTATCATTGAGTTTTTATTGTTCTGGCATGCAAACTGGCCACAGGGGGGCAGCATCACATAGTACTTTACAAACAGTTTCACATCAACACCTCAAACTCTCATGTCTTTTTAGATTAAACAAACATTATATCATATTCAGATCATCAAAAGTAGATGTTACCTTTTCGAACCCCTTTTGAAATAAATGGAAAGCTCGGTGCCACCAATTTATTCTCTGTTCAAAGTGTGTTTCTGATTGTCTCATTGAACTTTTTCAACATTAAATTAGAGGACTGGAGCGAAGACTGGAGCTATATAATTTCTGTAAGTCTCTGGGTATTTGTGCATACTGCACAACTCTACACCATCCTTAAATATTGGTTTTCTGGATCATGAGCTCATCATACAAGAGTCCTCCAGTGACCCAGGACCAAGTATGTGCCCTGAGGTTTACAGCTAGCCTGGTTGTGCTGTATCAGCTGCCGTCGCTTTATGGCTCTTAATTCACCCAGCCTTCCCTGAGCCCATTTAACATGCTGACTGCTCTGTTTTCCATGCAATTGGAGTTGACCAAGAAATGAGGTAAGAGCATTGCTAATAGGCTAAATGACCAACATTGTAATAAGGCTTGCCGGAGCAGCTTGATTACCACACTTGGCCCGATGGATAATTCATGTGGAGACAAGGGCAGCGTGGAAACAGCACTGGTCTCTGTGCACGTAGACTGGTCAAGGTTGAGCCCTTTACCACCCATCAGGTGTACACACAAACTCAAATCCACACATATTGTCAACTGTGGCTGTCAATAGGGAGGCTTAACAAGTCCTTTGACATCATTGTCATCATCCGTGCTACAAGTATTGAACATTCTGGATGGGTTGATTATACTGTATACACACACATACATGTAGACGCGCCATTCACTTACTCTGAATCAATTTTCATCACCTCTAATTGTGTGGTAGGCCCTGCAGTATTTAGAGCATCAATCATTGTGTCGTCATCCTGGCAGAGAAATTGCGGCTGGACAGATCAGACGCTGCTTCATCCAATTTCAGCCCATTATTTTCAGCATTTGACTGTTTACTTCAGGGACACCACCAGGATGATTTGACACATGTCTCGGGCAGCCGCTCAGAAGTTTGTCAAGCAGGTTAACACAGCTGAGGAACGAAATAATAAATAAATAATAGGCTAATTATAACCGTAAGTGCTTCTCTGTGCTCAGAGCTACCAAGTCACCTTAGCAAATGCAGCTGGGCTCTGTAAGGTTACTGTACGGCCACAGCGCGCATGTCTGTGTGTGTGTGAGAGAGAGAGAGAGAGAGAGAGAGAGAGACAGTGTGTTAATGTGTGTCCTCTTGCTGTCTTTCCTCTCTGCCTGTCTCTCCCTCTCTAATGGGGACAGTATGAGAAGAGAGCTTGTGCTCCGTCTGGACCTTTCTAATTGCCCCTGCCACAGAGGCCTGATACAGCAAGACCCTGTGTTCCCAGCAGGTCAGGCGTGTGTGTGTGTGTGTGTGTGTGTGTGTGTGTGTGTGTGTGAGAGAGAGAGAGAGAGAGAGAGAGAGAGAGAGAGAGACAGCGAGAGAGAGAGAGAGAGAGAGAGAGAGAGAGAAACTTGGGCAGACAGAATCATTACTCAGGTGGTGCTCCCTTGGCTCCGCCACACACATTCAGGCCCCACATAGAGAACGCCATTCATTATAAATATCAGACCTACGGCAGCAGAGCAGGAGCGGGAAGAGATATGAGAGGAGGAGGTGAAGGAGGAGAGGGCAGGACAGAAAGATGAGCAGGATGGATGGAGAAAGAGAATCCAGCAGAGCAGCGCAGGTAGATTTTTAGTTATTTGCAAGATGAAGGTGCAATAAATTCTCCCGTGTCTTTTAGCAACAAGGTTTATAGAGATATTCTCAAACACACACACACATTTGCAGCTCCATCTTATCCTATCACATAATCTTCCTGCAGCCCTAAGGCCCTCTGCTACTGCCAGACAAGGTTATGAAATCCACCCAGGGCCAGGTTACAAAATCCTCTCTGTGGCATCTGCCAGGGAAGGCAGCTCTATGTTGACAGATGGGCACAGCATTCCTGGGCCCCGGACCTCGCCAGCACACTGCCAGGAGCTGGACTGAAGGAACCATGGAGAGGCTGACTGGCATTTCTTTACACCTATGTGCTTAATTTCTGTGGCAACCTCAAGGCACGTACGACATGAGTTACATTCCCTGAATGCTGCTCCTTCAAACTGACACGTAGGGCAGTGATGGGTGTTACTGTGGAATGAATAGGGTAGTGATGGGTGTGGATTCAAGCATGTGTCTGGCTTAATTAAACTAAAAAGAGATGGTTTTTCAACTCAAGATGGCCACTTATTCTTGTTATGTCCTTACCCCTGTGAATAATTGAAAGGACGAGTCTATAAAAGTAATTTCTTCTGTCTGGTTTTATTCATATTCAGCGTCAAGCTGCATTGTCCTGATCTGAATGTAGATAAGAAGTTTTACAGGTGGTTTACGTCCACAGCTGACGCAGGCTCAGTCCTATGCTGGCTCAGTTATGTGATCTACGTTCAAGCAGGAAAGAAACGTTTGACCCCTTCCCCCACGCCCCATGCTGCTTCCACAGGGATAGTGTTTTACATGCTCAAGGTGAGTGGAATACCAGCACTGCTCCTGTTAGCCCTGTGCTTTACTCACTCAGGATCCCCATCTCCCTCTGCCCTATCTACCACGGACCACCTGCTCCGCCACCGTCCCCCTAACCAGGTCACACTAATGAAACCTGCATGTGTCCACTTAGCAGTAACTCAGTCTGCACGCACACATAAAACTCAGATGAAGCTATGATTTTGACAGCACGCTATATATTTTTAATTACTCTTCTTCGCAGAGTCAAGCCATTTCTTGTGTTTTAGTGTAAAAATGTACAGTATATTGTACTTTGCAATTCAGCACAGCATTTGGAGCACAAATATAGCTTTGGCATGACTGAACTTAATAGGCTGGCATTCTGCAAAACCATGCCACATTCTCCGCAATCACGTTCACCACTCTTAAACATCTAGCACTGCATGGACACAATGTTCCAAGACGCATTGCACAGAGGGTGCCCTGCCAACTCCTCCGAAAGTGAGAGATTACAGTGATTACTCCAAAGCAATTACACTATGGATTGATGTATGTATAGGGGTCAGAGAAGGGGAAAGAACAGGAACACTGGAAAGTTTCACAGCCGAAAAAACAAAAAACACCAGGAAACGTGAGCGAGTCGTTGACCTCAAATCACTGTTAAAACATGGTGTCCCCATTTGGTAATTATCCTCCTCCAGAGATGAGGTCAGGCTGAAAATCAGCTGAAAACAAAGTGGGATGATAATGGCAGTGGTGATGACATGAGTGAAAGAATGAAAAGCAGAGGAGAAGGGGACACGACAGGGTGAAAATGAGAGAGAGAACGAGAGGAGTGAGAGAGTGTGGTGGAACTCACTGCTTGGTGTGAGTGAGCATGGGAAATGCGTGGGACTCCTGGACCATCACTGGCTCCAAGGTTGTTTGGTGACTGACGCGCACGCACAGATGTATGTATATATATGCTCGAGGATCTGCAGAAATGGTCCATCCACTGAAACAGAGACACAACAACTGTTTCAATTCACAAGGCAAAAAAC
>JAPQRN010000002.1:21339747-21357448 GCA_037367275.1 Coranthus polyacanthus | reverse complement strand
CCCCCCCCCCCCCCCCCCCCCCCCCCCCCCCCCCCCCCCCCCCCCCCCCCCCCGGCGGGTGAGACAGCGTCCACCATGCGGTTGGCATACTGCAACTCATCATTACTGCTGGCTTCAGCTGGCGCTACTGAAACGACTTGTATAAGTGAATCAACTGACGGAGCAGAGACGCGTGATGGGGGACGTCGGTTTGTCCTGTGATTTAGCTAGCAGAGCCTGCTCTTTTTCAAACACAGTATAATGATGTATAGCTGAATAAGCATATTCAAACGGCAGACTTGGCTTATAGGTCATCTCATATGACTGCTGGTAGTGAAAAAGAAAAACACGTCTAATTTATGTAGAGATAATACGAGATGAAAATATAATTCATGGTGGGGACATTCGGGATTGTTGCCTCTGTGTGCTTTATTTGAAACAGAGTTACAATGCACAAAAAAACTGTCTGTACTCAATGAATTCAGAGTGGGAAGATGACAAATTAAAGGCATATTGAAATCTGATCATGGCCTTGAAACGTAGTAGTTCGTACAACAATGCAATTAACCACGGAAATGACGAGGATTCAAAATAAATCTTGTAGATGACACCACAACTCACATGCTCTGGAAACCATAAAAGTCATAAATACATAAAGATGTGTTTCGACTGAAGTGATTTTTAATGTTTGAAATTGGCTGCTGCACTCCAAAGTCACAATTAAAAAGATATTTTACATTTGTGTCATTCTCTGTTGGTGGAAAATCAGATAAATAACCGGGAAACAACAGTTCAACGCATTCATAATGATCCATTTGACTGGCTGTGTTAATAGTATAACCCCACCGCTGTAGTTGAAACACAGCTATTCTTGTCTGGACGTACACTTATGTTGTATAAGCATTAATGCTGAGATTATTGAAATTAAAAGTGACGGGTGATGGACTTTCCACCAATGTCGACACGCTCAGTTATTGTACATAGAGTCCTCACAGTATACTGCAGAAAAGTGATATTTTGAGAAATAGTGTGTGAGTTGAAGCAAAGTCAAATCGCCTCTGGGTCAATGAAAACGTTATTGGAACACAATTTGTTTAAGCTTTACACAAATGGCAGGTCCTCATCCCAAAAAGAAATTTCATTTCATTACAAAGACAAACGAGCCAGTGTACCCACTGTGTTCTTTTCGTGTTGGCATGCTGTTAAACCTAACAATTGGTCTTTCACCAGGTGTTGGGCTGCGAGAGGAGAATTTGTCAATGGCCAGCCATTATTGACACAAATCATGTTTTCTTAATCTATAATTATTCTGCAATTGCAAACCAGCTGTAAAATCAGTAAAATGGCTTTTCTTTAAATCTTATTGGTCTGTGCTGAAAAACCGTCCCAGTGTTTTCTTTTTTTCATATAATTGTAGTGAGACTGCATACCCGCACCCTTCCAGATCTACTGGATAGTCCCTCTCTAATGAATAATGGGCATTGCATCCAACCTCATATAACATAATAAAAACCACATCCAAACAGAGAATGTGCTGAACAGCAATGAATACATATGTTATACAGAATGAAAACAGTAAAACTTTGGCTAAAAGCCTGATTATGGATAAGTGACTCTTCCAGATGCTTGATTGCAGTTCCAATGAAAACAGCTCACAGGGTAATTGTCCTTCAATCTCAATAGCTCTTCAACGATCCACTTCATGAAAGAGAGTCAGAAAGGATAGCCTTAAGTGTGCATTGAAACAAGCAGGCAAATCATCCATAAATTTCTTGCTTAGGGTTGACACAAGAAGTTAGAAACATTCACAAAGGACAGAAAGAGAGAAATAACAAGAGGTCTTAGTGTTTCTCTGTTGTCATTCCACAAGCAAGGCACTATAGCATAGCACATCCAACGCAGGGCGCATGCTGGAAGAGGCACCGAGGGAGTGCCTGGCATGGTTGGCGTGGTGCCGTGGGCTGTGCTGCCTGGTGCATGCCACTCATTTCTGTGTGAAGCTGAAGCTGTCGCCACATGGACAGCTGGTTGTGAGCTGCAGAGGCCTGTGAGCACACAAACCACCACATCCCTTTACACCATCAATAAGTTGCTGCATAATACCCGTGGATCTGCATCAGTTTACCCTCTCTAAATCACTACCAAATAAATTTGTTTGGGGACCATGAAGCTGACCTTAGACCAGCGCCTGGAAACAAAATGACACCCTGCGGCATTCCACAGCAGTGCAACAGGACCCTGTCCTGAGTTAGATGAGCCTGCTTTCAATCAGCACACATCAGGCTGTATATCAGGTCTAATTAGTGTATGTGGGCCTGCAGCACAGAGCTTGGTGTGAGACATGAGCTTTCCGTGCACTGCGAGTTCTCCCCTGCACGGCACAGCCAGACCTCGTGCCTATACCGCCCGAACTGCGTGGGATGTGACGCACAACTTTTATGGGCTCGCTATTTCTCATCTTAACAGCACATGTGTCCCAGTCTAAATAAGATTCCACAACAATTGGATCAAATACATGAAACACAGATATCCATATCCGTGCCGCCGTTGCACACACGCCGTGGTACTCATCAGTGCCAAACGTCTACATTTAACAAATAACAGAGGGCTCGAAGGGGGGGGAAGATGGAGAAGTGGGAAAAATGTCCTGTGATACAGTATGTTAATGTGTCGGAGGAGGAAAATCAGGCGCCAGAACGATAAAGCAACAAAAAAGGAAAATGTCAAAGGTTGGAAAGGTTTGTATATATTAAGGTGTGTCAGATTCCAGTGTGAACTGGTCATGGCTCTGAACTGACCCCTACATGCAAAAGAACAGTAACGCAGATATCATATGCAACATGCTGTCGTAAAGACGGAGGCCACCGAAATCAGCATTTCATTTAGTAAGTTGATGTGCAGTGGAAGCCAGCAAATTTGTGAGCAGATGATAACGACGAGGAGGAGAAAGAAAGGCTTTTTTTTTTTCACAGAGTGACACACGCCTGTGCAAAACTGTGGCAAGTGTTGTTCTAGAGTGATATAGTTGCATGAATTCAAGTATGACTGTTCAGACTGAGGTCACACTGAAAAAAATCGGATCTGTATCTGATTTTGAACCACATATGAAAGTGGGCCCGAAAATCAGAATTGAAAAGGTCAGATTCTATGTGATGCGTCAAAAATAAACAGATATGAGTGCAATGTGACCTCAGTCATATCAGAACTCATGTGACTCGTACTGTACGCTCCACGTCAACATTTGTCGCAATTTTACGCTGTATTTAAAAGCAGCCCAAGGCATCCTAAAAATGTGGGTGAAATCTGCTTCAGTAAAGAAACCGAGTGATGGATTTCACAACCCCATCACTCCTGGGTGCTCCACATCTACACACACCTCTGTACAGCAGTGTCAACCTGTATTGCGTATTGCTCCTCAAAAAGCCATAATTCCATAAATCTAAACATAAACCATAAACTTCTTTTCCCATGTTTACTTCCATCCTGTGTGTGACCTCTTTGTTATTGTTCATGCAGATCAGTTCGGGGCTGCAATCTGATAATGGCCACATTAAAAAAAGAAATTAGATCTGAGCAATAAATCTGAATTGAGTACTAAGGCTTTCAGTGTAAACGTAGCCTTGGAGTTGTAATGCTAGAGGCTGAGCTGGTTGACCATATGCTAGCTCCCCGCTCGCTTGAGTTTCATGAAATCGATAAGGAAACAAAATTGGGGCTCATGAATGTCAAATGCAATGCAATTCCAGCTATGGCCACAACACTATCATCATCTCACAGCCCAGCACTATTCTCAGGGACTTGTTGTCAGCACCAGGATGAGGAGCGCAGACAGTACCGAAGACGACGTGTGAGTATGTGTGTGCGTTGGGTTCCCTTTTTTGAACAGAGCCAATGGCCTTCAAAGTCTCTGTGCACATCCTTGGCTAGATGCTGGCCTGAGGGCAGAGGTTGGCTGAGTTGTGTGACTTTATTGGGAAATTAGGGAAAGTAGTGTGGGGAGCATTTGGGTGGTGGGGTGGCTTACTCACAGTGGAATTCACTTACTGGCCCTCAGGAGACATTCCTCAGTTATGTTATGGCTGTTTAAAAACTAATCCTTGCAGTAAATCATGATATTATACATCCACACAGCTAAAATTATCCTGTGAAGGTCAGGCAGAAATTCTGACGGGGGTTTGGCTGCATTCTGACAAAGTGTTAGCAATCCAGAAGCAGACAAACATCCAGACAAACATAGCACTATCACTCTGGCAGCTTCACACAGCTCCCTGACAATGTCCAAACATTGCAATTTCAATTTGCACGCCCTGAATCATTACACAAAATGCAGGTATTTTAGGTAGGCTGAAATTGTTTTATTATTTTTAACACAGTAATTGCAAGGCAAATGGTCTTAATTGTAACCCCAGCCTCTGAAATAAACAAGGCTGAAAAATGAAAGTGGTGATTATGGTTTCCCTGGGCCTGATGTGGGATTTGTGAAGCTGCTGCCAACTGCATTTCATGTCACTGTTTCGAGTTCCTACCCAATATAGACACACTGAATCAGTCATCAGAACACATGCCTTAATGGAGGACAGTTCGAAGGCCCTGTCCGGCGCAGGAGGGATGCTGAATCCATCCACCCCCGTCATTCCTTTCCTAATGGAATGTTCCATATGGCATACCCTCCACTCTACCCCTGTGATGAATAGTGGAAAAACTGGATTTGACAAATAATATATATCAGGCCTTCTTTTTTCCTAGAAAACAGTTAAATAGATATGGTGCAACCAGAAGAAATGCGCAAATGTCATTATAACATACAGGAAGGATTTCAAGGCTTCAATTGGAATAATGCTAAATGTCTGTGATGGGATATCTGTGCCAGAGCTCAGCAAGAGGCAAACGCCAGAAGTCTGAGAGTTCTGCTTGTCTTGATTTACATTTAGCTGGAGATACTCCAGCCTTTTTTCCATAAAATATTTGTGTACATTTGATAATCCTCTGAAATTAGACATGTTCAAGTGCTGTGCTTTTACGTGGGGCAGGCTGCTTGTCTTTTAGAGATTCACTACTTCAGCGAGATCCTCCTCTGTCACTCAAACCCATACTGTAGCAATATGGATTGTAGGGCAGAGGTGAGGGTGTGACCTTTTTCTGCATAGACTTGATTCTTGCTGCCTCAGCTTGGCGTTCTCTTGTCAGTTGCTCTGCCAGCCGCTCACTATGGCCATTTTGCTGTTGTGCCAGTGTTGTGCTTGGCCAGACATAGGAAGAACTGAAGTGCTGGCAGAGAGCGAGCAACCTTCAAACACACACTCACACACAATGTCCTGAGAGGCCTGCGACTGTCACACACAGGTGTAATGATTTAGGACTCAAATTAGGTTTTAATTTGGCTTGTGTCGAAAGCCGAGCTAATACTGTTTCACACACTCACCAACAACACAGGGACATTTAAAAAAATCATTAACCACTATTTAGTAAGGCTGCAGCTTTTGGCAAATTCAATTTCTTAATCATTTTAGTTTAGTTTAGAAGATTCGCTCTCAGCTTTAACACTGCAGAGCATCCCAACAAATGTTTAACAAATTTATTTATTCTTCTTTATAGCTCAGAGTTGTAGTGGAATAACACTTTATAAAAGACTTAAAGCATTTTTTAACTGTAGATCTGATGTATTTTATTATTCAACAAGTTTAGCCGACGGTATCAGCTCAACTCGACGCTATGACGACCATCCACACGGATCCACTATACCTGCAGTGGAAATGTAGCGTGCAGGTACCAAAACTGAACCTAGTTGAGTTGATACCATCAGTAGAAATGCATAATTGTATTGATTACCTACTCACTTTTGAAAGGTCCAGTATGTAATGTCAAGTTTGTGTTGGAGTCTGCATTGGGCTGGTAGCTGGTTGAACGTTGATGTTAGCTGACTCCATGTCTAAGCTAACGGAACATGTGTTGCATGCTGTTACTGCTGTAGAGGAGCAGAAGAGAGGCACTGCAGAACTCAAGAGTGAGCGTCAGGATTTATTTAGAATCGGTTTACAGGCTGTTAATCATGGATGTAGGCAAATGAGACAGCCGTTAGCTTGAGAATGGAGTTAGCTAAGGTCAACAAACAATTGGCTCCCAGCACAAAACACAAAAGCTCATGAGCACGCACAAATCTTTTATAATGAACCTTTAAAAATCCTTCAAGTCATTAATAAAGGGTTTTTCATTACAACTGCCCATCATGTTTGCAGTTGTAAATGTCAAAAAGTTGTTAAACAGTGGATTTTGGTCTGGATGCTCAACAGCTGTGTGTTGATTGTCTGGTTTTGTCATCAATCCACATATTAGACTGCACCAGCTTGTGCAGTTTTCTTCCAAGAATTGATTAATAGTAAATATCTTATAGAAATGGCACCTTGGGAAATCTCAATATAGCCAGTGGTAGTTTATTTACCACAGCTACTTTGGGCGACTCCCTCACTGCTTTCCCATTCTTTGTCTCTCTCACTTTCACATATCCTTGCAGCTGCAAAAACACACTTATCCATGCATGTACCCATACACTATTAAGCTAACCTGAAGCCGATATGGTTTACTTTCCTTATTGTAGTTGCTCCCAAAGCTGAGGATGATGTTTATTCTGTGTAGGTATTTTAATGAGGGACATTGATCTACATAAGCCAGTAAGCAGAGGATTATTTGGCGTTACATTGGTTCATCCTTCACTCTGTCTCTGCCTCTCATCTTTCAACCCATGTATGTCTTTCTCCCTCTAAATCTTTCAAAGCTGTGCTGTGAAAATTGGTCATTATTTGTGTTTTGCCTTGCCATCCATTCCCGTTATTCTTTATCTCTACCCTCAACCTGTTTTTTATGTGCTCAGAGCTCAGCGTGTGGTCTCCATCGATGCTGAAAAAAGACAAATTGAAGGATGAACAGCATCTTGGCTCATCCATGTAAGAGCCAGCTGGCTAAATACCCCCCGCGGGCACTTCTGCTTGGTCAGACCATATAAAATGAGTATAATGACAGTTCTGGAGTCAGCTCAAGCATCAACATCAGTCTTACAGTTAATGGGTTGTGACTGGCCAGAGTGTAACATAATTTGCACCGCCAACTATACAGCACCCTCACTGCGAACCTCTTTAAAGCTCCCACATTGATTTACTTTATGCCTATAGCACAAAAGGTTCGCTCCTATGATCTAATGATAGAGTGTTATATTGAAGTATGGTGGGGTATATGTGTGTGTTTGTGTGAATATACATATAATAGTATGTGCATATAAGCAGAGGATTGAGAGAACTTGCAACATGAAGACTACACTTGGCACAGCATTCACACATGCCCTTCAAACAAAAGTGTTTTGACAGGAGACATGAAGATTCGGCAAGACTTTGGTTTCTCTGACTGTCTGTTGTCACTTGAGGTTTTTAAACATGGTTTCAGCTCCCAGAATGGTGGGAATCAGTCCCACACTTGAATACTGAAGGCTTTTGACCGGGTCTTATATTTTATGGACTGTTCCTGTAATAGCGCTATAAAATAGCTTGGAGTAGAAGAAGTTAAGAGGGAGTTCAACACCTCAGAATAGCTCTACAGAAGCAAGGCCAGTTTTTTCTCCCACATCCAATAATCTATGAAAAGTAATTTCACTTGATGAAAGAGATTATGTGGTAATGTTGTGCAAGCTTTAACTGAGAGAATATATCCTCATGCTCTCATGACATGTCAAATTATTTTGCTGTCATTCTTGCATGTCAACCTTAAGTGTTAAATGTCAGGCGATCTTTAGTTCTTTCTAAATGTGAATAATCTGTCATATGGCTCTTATTTGTTCTTAAATAAATAATGTGATATTGTAGGAGGCATGCTTACTTGCTTTTTTGCCAAGGTTTAGATGAGTGGATTGATGCCACTCTCATTTACTTAAATATGAGGAAACTTGTGGTTTTATGGGGTTAACATCCTAGCCTTGGGGAAATGACTTCCTGGAATCTCAGCAGGTTGCCTAGCAACCTCATGCTGATGGTTATTACCAATTTTATGACAAAATCTGTACCAATTTAACTTGACATTATAACACACTGGGTTATTTATGGGTTAAACTAATTAGATAAAACATGTTCATTTGTGAGCTTTATAGGTGGCAGTGGGGGGTTTTTTCTTACTGTCAGACAGAAGCTGGCTAGCTTTTTCATGCTGTTTTCAGCCTCTATGCTAAGCTAAGCTAACTCCTGGTTGTAGTTTCAACAAACAGATATGAAACTGATATCCATCTTCTTATTCAGCTCTAGTCTAGGGGTAGCCCAGCTATACTGACTGAGGTAATTCTAACCCCTTTTCAGTTGTGTGGAAGGACAGGTAGTGAACTGTAAAGACAATAGCAAACGCAACAATAGCTGAAACTTTTCACAAAGTGACCACTATTGGCACCACCACCTGCTGCCCATAACAAACAGCATTCAGAGTCAAAGAAAAGAAGTGATAAAAATAGAAGCAAGACAAGAGTCATCTAAAAACGTCTAACTCTAAAGAGCTAGCTATAATGTAAACTATAGGCTGCAACAGCATTCTAAGACAGCCATGTTATTTTGAGGTTTCTGTTTGATGGAGAAAACTTGATGATGCCATAACACAGATGTATTGTAAACAACAATAACCTTCACACTTTTATCATTGAGTGATATAGGCCTACTTTTGAGCATAGCTTGCAAAAATGAAAAAGCAGACAAAGGCTGCTGTCAGTATTATCAGATGTGACCTGAGAGCTCAGATTCAGGTATGAAGCGGTGAATGGAGTGAGGTAATCTTGGACCTCAGAGAGTAACAAAGAGAAAAAGAGTGAGTGCATTCAAGGACTGTCCCCTGTCTGAACTTTAGTTGATCAATTAACTCCATTATGTTAATCTGGGATGCACTCCATGTTCCCTGTGGCTCTCAGTCCACCCAGGAACACAGGGATGAGCCAAGACACAGCGGACAGGGAGTAGAGTTCATTTCCCGCCCAGTGGTGAATGAGCTCATCAAATGAGGAGCCCAGGGCCATCCGTCCTCCTGTGAGGTCACCTCAGGGTCTGCTGCAGTTTGCAATACAACACATGTCCTAGAGACACCACTTTGATGTCTTTAAAGAAGACTCAAATCAGGCATTATCAGAGACTATCCAGTCTATTTTTATGTGTGTTTTGTGTTTTCATTTGCCAAATGTTTAATAGGGCCCAGATTCTTTGTTCAAGATACCATTTAAACCTGATGTGCTGCGGGATAGAGTCAAACAAGCACGCACCCTTACATGTAAATGTACACCCAAGCATGAGGAGTCACACAAAACAGGGCATTCTTGGTTCCAACACATCCAGGTGAGTGGTTACATCTGCAGCTCTTAAGAGAAACAAAGAAACACGAATAGTCATGACTGTTCAAGAAGGCATCTCAACAGTAATTCATTAAAGTTTAGGACCCAGCGTCCATTGCTTTGAGCTGACACACCACATCAAGACCACTTCAGTGACCCAGAGAAGCAGCCGTGACTAAAAATAAAGAGTCAGAAAGGCCAAGAATAGCCTCGGCATGGGAGGAAGGAGTGAATTACTGCCGCGATAAGCTATGATTCCTACACATGCAGTTGGATCACGATGTGGTGGGGGCACGCAAATTGGTACCAGCTGTGTGGCCTTGGAGTATGCCGCTGCGGACAGGAGACAGGTTCCAACTATGCGGATTAATCATTTACTCATATAACACAGCCACGTTGGAAACCTCAAGCACTCACTGCATTTATCTCCATTCATGTGTGGTGGCACTCGTGTTGCTTGGCTTTTCGCAGCGGTGTGTTTGTGCATGGATGTGACACCGAAAACAATGTCGGCCTCAGTGCCCACCACCTAGTCCATTAAGGTTGCAGAGGGAAAATGCTCGCTCAGTGGATCAATCATCTCAGCAGTCTGAATCATGGGCAACATGGTTGTTATAAGATACCCCTCCTCCTCTTCATGGACACCTCCCCATCCCATTTCCCACTATAATGGTCCCTATTGATAGTCTAAAGAGTCTTGGTGTCAGTCTGTTTCCAAGTTTGGCTTTCGTAGAAACCATTTGGCCCACATTGTGGTTTCAAATGCATTCCTGAGATTTAACACCCAGTTTTCTAGGAATAACATATTCTGTGAACAGTCCACCATACAGTATTTCAGGGAAATATATTTCACTTGAATCTCTAATTTAGGAAAGTGTGATTTTGAGAGTGAAGCCAATGAGTGAAGTGGCCAAGAAATAAATTTTATTGCTGTGAGAAACACAGACCTTCAAGGAAAAGTTGAGATGTCAGTAAAGTCATCGCTGTCGTGGTGCTTAGGGGACAACATCCACACTGAAAAGCTATGCATGTACAACACCTACTGCCAGGTCTTATAAACTGCTGAGTTCATATACATAGAATCACATACCTCATTTTACAGATGGGGGTTAAACACTGAGCATTATGATGACAGAATTTTAATGGTTACTCACACATGCACAAAAATCATTGGCCCTTTGAGTTGTTGGTTTACAGGACAGGACCCCCGTGTGTTGCTCAGTGAAGCCTCTGTTTATACTGCTGTTTTTACAGGTCTATAAAATATTAGTCTGAACCACTCTGCTCTTGTGTGTGTGGAAAAGCCACATGTGAAGCGTGCTGGTTTGTCATGAGGGGCTGTGGGGAATAAGAGCTAATGCCGTGGCTTGGGACCCTTCCTATAACAACACAGGCTCCTTCGAGGGTCCCACCATGACAGCCAAGACCACTAGTCGGGCCTCGACTTGTGATGTATATCCACACTACAGGGGACCCACGCTGTGTTTACTGACCAACCTGTCTGGAATGTTGCCAGAAGCAGCTCTGAGACATAAGTCATTCCTATGACATCACCATACGTCTCAGTCTGTGAGGGGGCTATGGGTAGACCAGTTCGGAGTTACAGTATAAGAAGAGCAAAGCAGTCTGACTGGATATGCATATATATACATATACTGTATATATATATATATATATATATATATACACACACACTCACACACTCACTCACACACACACACACATATAGAGACACTACATTGATCCCATTGTTGTGATACTTCAATGCATCCACCATTTTGGACAGGTCAAGACTGGCCTTTAAACACACACAAGTACATGGGGGAGGTTTTTCTGGATAAAGAGCCAACGTGATGCAAAAGCAAAGCACCTGCTTAAGGCCCCCTTGGCCACCAGAGGGCCCCCAAGAGCACTTTCATTTTTTAAGTGTTATGTCAATGGTGATCAATGGTGATACAAAAACCCAAGATTATGTAATGGGTTGGCTAGTTAATACTTCTGGTTTAATATATTACGACTGCCTATGTCAGAACAGGTGGCCCGTTCGTGTGCACTATGATGGATTTTGACTGCATTTGGATTCCAGCAGAGTCAGTCAGACTAATGTTAAGCTACAGTCCTGTGGCGATGGTAAAAGCAGCAACAAAATAATATCGCAAAAAAGGACATATCCTTCCAAGGATTGACAATAGTCAATAGTACTAGCAGTTCCAAGGCAGTGCTTAGGGCTCCATTAAGCCTGGGGCTGGCACTGACTATAACACATTACATTTACATTACATTACATTTTTCAATCGATTTTAATGGGTCGTTTTTATATCCAAGGGTTTATGATATGTGTGGGGTAAAAAAAAGTTGTGTCTTTCACTTTTTCTTTGACCTACGACTCATTGAAATTGGCTGAGAAATGTTAACAGTGCTTTTTATTCAGAAAAACCACAGCTCCCCTGTTTACTTGCATGGGTTTACAGGCCAGTCTTGACCAGTCCAATACAGCGGCGATGCTGTTATACAATCCAGCGGGAAACCAATAGTCTATGGTTTCCCAGAATTCCTAGCTGCACACGTGTTTGCTACCACTCAAGTGAAACATGCTCCATCTTTGCTTTCCTTTTTGCATTGTAACAGTTTTATAGGCTTCTCCAGCTCCCGGGGAAAGAATATCTTTGTTAGCTGACAGGATTATAATAATCCCCTAAATCAACTCTGGCTCCACAGGCAATGCCACTAAAGCTACTCCCTCCCGAAACCAAGACCACTGTTCCTTTATCAGACACAGAGAGGTAGAGCCAAAAAGTGACAGAGAAAAAGAAAGTCTTTATTCATCTGCATTCATTTATTCACTACACACTGCAGAGTCACATCATAAAAAACACAAACTTCTGATCAAATTCTACCAGCTTTAAAACACACAACACAAAGATCACATGCAAGTATGTAAACTCTCCACAGATTTCCATTTGCAAAGCCATTTCCAAAGTCTTGCTCATCTTGTATGCAAGGAGGGTGAAGCTAGCTCACACCATGACAGGTACACTTAAAACCAACAGACTCACCCTAGCACATGTTCTTATTTTGTTTTTCTTGGAAAGACTGCGAGTAACTATACAAATCAAAAATGCAAAAAGGATTTTGTTTTTCTAATGAGAAACAGTCACCCTCCTCCGTCTGCAGACCGGCGCAACTAATGCACCTAATGCTTTGCACAACATTACAAGGAGAATGTTTGGAATCTAACATACACACAACACATAAACAGACTGAGTTATATTTGTATACTCAATGAATAACTGCGTCTCTGAAAAATGTAAATAACTCAAAAAGACAAACTGAATCTGTAGGAGGGATATAAATCATGAGACAATAAGAAAGCAAAAGAGAGGGAGGGGTGGAGGGAGGAAGGGAAAGACGGAGAATTGGACAATGAGGTATTATGATGGAAGATGGCCCGGGGCACTGAATTTGGTGTACACACCATATGCACCACTTTGTGTACTGCATGCATGCATTTACCACAGAAGCACACACAGTACAAAGTGCATCCCATCCACCAACCCAGCAGGAAGAATGCGGGTCCAGTAAATATCTAGAAGGGGAGAGTTGACAGATGGCAGTCCTGAACACAATAATTACCACATATTTCCCACCACTGTGCATGTCTGCTACATCCTCAGTTCCTCAGGCCAACTCCCTCTAACCCAAACCAAAGGCGCACATTCACCCAGCAAACAGCCCACACAGCAACTTTATCCAGCTTAGATCTCACAAAGGGTTAGCAGTTGAATCAAACCTATGACACATATAGCCTGGCTAACTGTTAACCAGAAGCATTAGCCCACAGTCATATAGGTCGAAGCTAACTCGAATCATGTGACACCGCAGCCTAGATCAGCTCCGACCACAGAGGCCCAAAACCACAGAGGCACCGGGGGAGCTATTGTCTGCCCCTCTGACCAAACCTACTGTGACAGACTCCACTAAAGACCACCGCAGGGCTGCTTCTCACACTCAACTTCAATTCACTAGCTGTCTGCAGCTCCCATCCAACCCACAGGTATGACTACACACACTGGAATGACCAAGACAGCGTAATCATCAGATTGGAGGTTGGAATCTGTAACCATGAAGATGAGTGGCGCCCACCATCGCAATGTCATGAAAACTAAACTGCACCTCGCTGCACAAGAGGCCGTTCGGGTCTTTTAAAATGTCTCCCTATGTGATGTGGCCTCAGTTGGGAGAGAAGTTCAGTTCCAAACAAGAGGTTCACACTGGAGGAAGATGTGAATATTGCAACAAGTACTTACGGGTACAGTTTATTTCAACTTGTTGCACAAGACCAGCACAGCTTCAAATGTTTACACCAGAGTTCTCAGCCTTCGGGTCAAGATGCTATTTGTGGTTGTTTAATATACAAACAAGTTCACAGGAGATTTCTAAAATTGATGCATGAGTGTCTGATATAGTATTTTGACAAAAAAAATATGGCGCTTTAAATAGAAAAAAAAAAATCTGTGTAATATATTTGAAACCTCCTATCCTTCATTCTTATCATAACAAAACGAAACACATACGACAACTTGACTGCTCTCAAATTCAAATACATTTGAGGAGACATGAACCTAAAAATCTGGTCAGAAAATGCTGAGAAACCCTGGTTTGCTATAACAAAGATCATTTTTTTCTTGAAATTCAACAAACCAAATAAAGAGCAGATTTAATACACGACCCAATAAAAGGTGCTCAGAGGTGGTGGATAACTAAGGGTTTAAGGGATAGATATGGGATTGTGAGTTGGATAAAAGTATGTACTGTGTGCACACAAACGACTGACTGCAGCCTGCTCCCTTTCTCTTACTGTGATCTTTCAGCACAAGGTAATGATGAAGGATGAACCTTCCAGGGTTCACTGAGTTGGTCTACAAGCGCTCCATTGACCCCCCCTCAACATACTCAGCTCTGATATTTGGCCATGCAAGGAATGTTCACACGTACACACACACAAACACAAACACACATTCATGGCTTGTAAACTGGTAGCAGATTATCCAACATTCCCGACCTGAGAGATATCAGCTAAAACCGAAAACTATCCTCACCAGAAAAAAATTGCAGCACTGGCTGTTTGTTTAAATGCCTATTTTCATCACAAGGAATTATTGTGGCCATGTGAATTGTAGCTGTTGTCTGTCAGGAGCAATGGTGGAAGCAGCGTGACAATGTTATAGCATCATTAAACCAAAAAGGGAAGTGGTCTGTGTCGATAGTTAACAAAACATGTGTCGTTAACACCAGAGACCCCTCTTTGCGTCTTGTTTCCAACCATCAAGTTCTTTTCTTTTAACCCAAACACCAGTTTTGCTTTCCAGATGCAATTAACCTTGAGAATGAATCAAAATGACTCCCCTTCTTACTTTTTGACTCACCATTTTCTGCGCAAAACATCAAATACCTGTAAAACGAAAGCCATCCCTGTCAACCTTTGTTGTACTCTGTTTAGTGCCAAGTAGGAAATGTTAGCACACTAAGATGGACTACTATACCAAAACTATTCTGACTGAAGACGAAAGATTCCAATGTCTGCCGTTTCACCATTGATGTAAATGGCTAACCTGCGGCTAATTAGCTTAAGCTTCAGTCACGTGTATCGTGGTGAACCAATGGTATCAGGTCTCTGACGTCAGAGAACGTTCTCCCAATGTTCATGACAGTTAGTCTTGTGGTTCAGTCTTCTTAGCTGTGATGGGAAAGATTAGTGACGTTTTTGGTGAGTTTGGTTATTTTTCGATCATTTGATTAATTTTAGATCCTATCAGGTGGTGCTATATGTATAAGATGTTAAAGATCATCACAGAGGTCGCCTGATTCTTATGAAACCAACAGTTTTCCCAAAATAGTTGTTTATTCGGGGAACTGAGCCACTTCTCCTATAGCACTCCATTCAAACAGGCCATGATATGTTGACACCCGGAGATTTGAATCTTTCGTCTTTAGTCAGAATACTTTTGTACTATACCAACATTGCCCGTCATTAGTCTGACTCAGGTGGAATAATCCTGCCCCTTGGTGACTATTTCATTTGGCATTCCCCTCCTTTATGCTATCTATGTGTTACCATTTTCAAAGTCCCTCTCAATGCATGACAACGCGACAACAACCTCTGAGCTGCCACTGTTTTCTTTTGCGGGGAGTTAGTCATTTTAATACCACAGCTCACTTGCTCACATGCAAATGTTCCAATGAAACAACTTCTCCCCGACAATATTTCACAGAAGCACTGCCCAAGATGAGTGTGACGCGTTTAAAGAAACAAACCCAGAGAGTGTTTTTTTTCCCTATTCCAGAATGATAGTGGATGGTGCCAGACCTATCTCCAGTGCTGTTACAGCGCTAACAAAATATGGAGATAGGTGTGGCTGTGCGAGACTAGGTGAACAATATGTTTGCTCAACACCATTTTAACATTACTGTTAACATTACATTGAGATTTAACCAAATCCATGCTCTTCCCTGAATAACAACAAAGTACAGTAAGTCACCTAAACCTAATCAAAATGCAAAAATAAAGGTTTCACATCAGACAACGCTTGTATAAACATTTTTGGAAGCTAATACACATTTGGAAGGCATAGTCCCTCATTTTGGATGAGTTGTCGTAAAAATTGCTTTATAGCACGTGGAAAAAACCAGCCAACACCTCTTATGCACACTAATATAGTACTGGCTATAGTGATTAGGTTGTTTTTTGTTGTTTTGTTTTTTTTGGCCAAAGCCTCCTCAGCGTTTTTATATAAAGTTCATAGTGCTTATTCAACTCATTTTTGTGTTTTTGGTCCAGCATCACTAAGTGTTGCCTTCGCCTTTCTTCTTCTTCTTCTTCTTTTTCTGCTTCTTTTTATCCCTTCTCACTCTTTCTCCCTGTTTTTCTTTCTTCTGGTTGAAGGGCAGTGAAGAGGAGAGAGAGAGAGAGTGAGTCCTCTAACCCCATAAGACTTCACCCCATCAGCCATGCAGCGTCAGTGATGGGAACCACAAGCATTGGTAACCACACTTACAAATGCTTATGTCAGATGTTATAAAGTGCTCATATGGGCCTTATGAAGGACCCCTGTGTACCATCTCTAATAAAGGACTCTTTTATCCCCACAGCGACTCATAGAGAGGTCTGGCCAGGGGCTCGTTCCTAAAAATAAAGAGACATACATATGCATTTTAGGAATTGGTATATTTGTGTCATAGAGACTTTGTGCACTCACTGATGCTGCACTAAAGGTTTATTGAGCAGAGAAATTTATTGAAAGAAAAAGGAGTTGGTACTTCACGGGTTCTAATTAAAACCATTCATTACAGTTTTACAGTGTGACAGCAGCACTAAAATAGACAGTTTTTCTTTTTTCAGGCAGACTTGGGATGAGGAACATGTTGGTCAGCAATGTTGTTTACACAACTGCCAAGCATATAAATTCATCTTCACTCCCCTGAGTTGACATATTGTCAAAATAGTAGCACTTAATCAGTGAGATTTCCCCAAGGAACAAAATGTACAGAGCAAACAGAAACACCCCGCACTCAGTTCATACCTCCCACTGCTAACACCAGTGAATTTGTGTCCCAAGCATTTCTGGCACATGAAATGAAGAGGCTGTACATGAAGCCACACTGACAACACGTTTAACCAATCATGTATGGATGATTGATGGATGATTTTAGGGAATCTGGCTGTTTCTTGCACTTAGCTTAAGTAAGTAAAATCATATATATCTTGTTAAATACTCAATGTGCAATTTGCTCACTTTCTGTTCAGTTGGGGAATACAATTTACTCTTCATACAGATTGACAGCCTAAACTAAACAGAGTATCCGTGGGTAAAATCATAACCTTCCTCATCTACTTTTAACCGTAATATATCCACCCAAAGCCGGGGTAAATAAATACAAATACACATACCGAGCCTTTTTGTGTAAGTTCATTGATTACAGAAAGACACTTGATAAAATATAGTTATAGATCAATTTTTGGTACAAGTGGCATTAGTGAACTTCCCACTCAAACAGCCCTTCGACCCAGTTCAATGCAGCTTTTCAGTCTGGCGTGAAGTTATTCAATAGGACTGTAATTGCCAAGTGTTTCACCTAAGTTAAAGCTTCAGTTGCCAATATTTTCTAGCATGCAAATGTTCCATAATGACCTTTCAGTATATTGTAATTCCAGCGGTGGAAACGCCTGCACCTCCTCTTGGCTCTGTTGTCAGGTTTTAAAAAATGTAACTGTGAACTTGAAGATTTTTGGCAATCGCAGGTCTTTTCTATCTATCTATCTATCTATCTATCTATCTATCTATCTATCTATCTATCTATCTATCTATCTATCTATCTATC
>JAPQRN010000002.1:21327084-21337664 GCA_037367275.1 Coranthus polyacanthus | reverse complement strand
TCTATCTATCTATCTATCTATCTATCTATCTATCTATCTATCTATCTATCTATCTATCTATCTATCTATCTATCAATTCTTCCGTGTTTTGCACCTTTTAAAAGAATATTTTGGTGTACTTCATTCCTGATGGATGACTTTTTGCTATGACTGTTTTGTATTGCCCTTTTAAGAATTTAGTTAATGCTAAACTAATGCGTGAAAAGAAATAAATCCTCTAATCTGGAGATTGTGTTTTCGATCCCACAGACATCCAGGAACTGGGCTTAGTTGAGGTATGCTCACATAAATTTACAATGCCTGCAGTGGCATAAGAAAGGCCAAAAGGAATCCACTATCTCTGACATACAGACTGCCTCTTCCTCTTTCTTCATCTTCCTCTGTCTCTCTCTCTCTCCATCACTCTTGTCTCCCTCCATTTCCCTCATCTCTTTCTGACTCTTATGTGCGATGATGTGTACGGAGAGGTAATTGGTATGTGCCCGTGAGTGTATGCAGGCGTGCATGTGTTCACATATGTGTTCGTAATAGGTGTTAAGGTGTGTGTGGTGTTTGTGTGTGTGTGTGTGTGTGTGTGTGTGTGTGTGTGTGTGTGTGTGTGTGTGGGGTGACTCTGCTCCGCGGATGTCATAATTAGCAACTGGAATTCTGGGAATCCCTGGGAAGGTTGGACGGTCCTGGAAGGCTTTTCATCTGTTCCAGCAGCCCAGCCCCCTCTCAGCCGCTGGCCTTACGGAAAAATACAACATGTTCCAACACACACCATCACAGCAATCAATTACCCCTAACTGTAGAACGCACATCGTAAACAACAAATATCCCAAAACATCCTACAATTGTAACCTCATGGCACTGAGGTTCACAAGCATCTGTGACATGTTGGTTTGATCTGGACCCAACCACTAATTCATGGGCTGGCTAATTAACCTCAACTATTCTAAATATATCTTGTGCTTTATTTATCCCACTATCACAAAGTGGTTCCTTTTCTTGGCTGACTTTCCAGTCAAAAATACCTAAATGCATATGGTACTCCTCAGTGTACAATGAAATCTTTGATTCTTTACAGAAAGGTAGGTTTACATAAGACCATTATTATCACCGTAACAATCGAATGCTGTCCTTTGTAAATGCAGGCGCCAGTATAGAAACAATGCTGTCCAATCAAGCCATGTCAAACAACACTTTTCTAATGAGCTACCTAACAGCGTTATTATTGCTCACCAACGCATAGTTTTGCACGATCCAAGGTATGTTTGAGGGCTCACTGGCGTATCACACGCACAGACAAACGGCTGGATGTTTCTCCTTGAGAGTGTGAATGCTTATACAACAGTGGCTTAAAGCCAAGTTGAAAACGTGGGTATATCGAACTGAAATGCTCTTATGTTAAAGTTGCGATGCTGAAACCCTTGCAATGTGTTACTACTTCACCGTTTGAGTTTGTTTGGATAAAAGGCTGGTACATTATTGTTGGCAAACACAAGTTTAACACATCTACTCTTCTTCATTTTGAAGTGAAACAGTCCATCAAACCATTTGTGGCTTTTGAAACTTTAATTAGCAGAATTTGAATTTCAAGCAGCTGTGTAAAAGTATACTTATTTCTCTTGAATAGTTTTTTCAATTAACAAAGGTTTAATTGCAGGTAATAAGAGCTAATAATAGCTATGAAGTTCTAAGCGTTATATTAAAACAACAAATCTGGTGTGTTTGCAGTGGCAAAATTGCACCGACTGCAACTCCAAATAGGTGTTACATTTGGCTGTGAATGTGCTTGTCTAAACCTCTTTCACAGCTGCATTCACCATCCCGCTTCAGTCCCTGCATTTGGTCAACAATGTTATATGAGAGGCCACATTTTTAATGTTTAGTCCCGCAGATCTCACGTTTTAGGCTCTGTAACATTGCAGTTGTTTACTTGCTGCTTTGTAAGAGTCGTGTCCGCTCCCACCTTTACTAACTTGCTCTACATTGTTATGCAAGCACCTTAAAACAAACAGACCTGGATTCACACTGAGTAGCTTATAACTCATAGTGCCGATTGTGACAGAAATTTGAGTCTACTGCCAAATTCGATCTAGTTTGCCAGCCTTGTGATGTCGGAGGTATGCAACCTATTAGTTTTCAAAGGTTGGCCAAGAATTAACTTTTTATTGCCTGTGGTAAGGCCTGTGTTGCTTTGTGGTGATAATCTCACAATAAACAAATTAAAGCAGATTTATAGCATTGAAAGAAAATCATATTCATATATTTCATAAAGTACGGTACAGCAAGAGCCAGTTAACCACAGGGAAGCTGACAAATATTACACTGGACTTTTGTAATATATGGAAAAGGCTTGAGTGTAGCATCAGTACAGAAGGTGTGTGTTAGTGTTTGTATCTGTGGGCAGTCAGTGAGGAGCAGCCGCTTTGACTGGTTTCTGTCATGGTAGGAGCGCTGCCAGGAGAAGTGGTGTACTCTCTTGGACAGGTGAAACGGGTGGAGCTGAGAATTGCTTCAGAAGCTATATTTGAACAGAATGACCTCAGCTCAAAGACATATACATTACACAGTCAGTTGATTCATTTATGTTCCATAGCGAGTGAATAAATGAATGCATAAATGAGGTTGCCATATGCACTCTCAAACACATTTACACACCAGATCCCACATTTTGGTCTTACACTGGAAAGAGGTATTGTTCCACCGCAAGAATACTGTGAGCCAGCTTGTCTTCTAACACAGTCTAATGAGGCAGGAACAAATGACTATCCACTCTAACACTCTTTCTCTACGTGCACTTCTCTGAATATTGTCAATTATCCCCCATGTCTTGGCTGACCTGACTCTGAATGTGGGTCACAGGCCACACAATCACCTGGTAATTACCACAGAGTAAACAAGCCAAGCCAGGGGAGAAGTTTTAATGATTGTCAGGCTGCCACAAAGGACCCTTCATCTCTAATGAGGGGTAAGTGTGTCATATTATGTTGCACAATTGTTGGACCTGACCATCATGATAAATATAGCATCCCTGGATCCAGTACAATGGGAGAAAAAAAAGATTGGGCGATCAGTATGATCAAATAAAAGTGTTGTCTAAACTGACCCTACATAATAAGCCCTTTGCCCAGTTGTTGAATCAGATGATTAATTGCTCACCGGTCTTTTCAGCAGCTATGACACTATGTGCCACCCACGGAGTCCGCTCTGGCCTCATGTCTCACTCTCATTAAATGGGGCCTTTGTGTCCAAGCTGCTCTCTTTTGTCCCAGCATGCCCACCTATCAGAGGGGTCAACCCCTGTGTCTCTAGCCATGATGACATCACCTCTACCCTCATCGAGGCTGGAACAGCCAAGGTGAGGGCTCTCATGGGCAGTTACGGCCCATCTCTTTCTCCTTATCACTCAATCACTCCTTTGTGCTGGCGAGGCCTGCAGGCTTATATGGACAGTAATGAGACGGAGCACTTTGTAATCTGCCAGCGCTGTAGCAATATAACCCATACAGAGCAAACTCTATAATAGCACATTGTTTGAGGCGAGTAAAGTGAGGGTCTGAGATGTGGCGCTTTCACACCGGTTGGAATCAGAGCCCAGAGCTGGCCTGCTGAGCCGAGCCAGTAAAAACTCTCTTTTCACGAGTCAGGTGAGTTAACAGACCAGAGAGTGCATAAATGGGAGGGAAAGAGAAAGCTCCTGCAGCTCAGTGCGATAAGATTTAATGTTTTCTGTTTCAGTGTGCACATTTCCAAAGAAAAATGTCAAATTTGCATGCTACTTAATGGGTTTAGTCTCATAAACCCCCACTAAAAGATTTGGATGAGGCCAAAAATGCACTGTCATCCTGCTTGCTTTTCTTACATGCAGCTCCAACGAAGTCAAGAGATACAAGCTTTGCACCTGACAACAGTAATATGCACACACACACAAATGCGCAGTCATAAACTGTGCCAGATTTAGAAACTAAGATATCATCTTCGAGTTCCTCGAAGACTTTGGTATTTGATATTTCACAGCTTCTTTTTCTCACAGCTCAACACTGCTTCCCTCGCATGCTCATTCTCCTCCTTTTATGTTATGCTCGGTGTGGATTTCGTGCTCAGATTTTTTTAAAAGAATGTTCACAATATGTTTGTAGAACAACAACACTAGTATGAACTGGACACCCTTTGAATGTGACACTCTAAGGCAAAATAACAACATTACTGGCATGCCTGAGTAGAAGTCTGCAAATGAAATGGAGACCATGTGTCATCACACAGCTCCAGTGTCTCAGGTTTCCTACACAGAATACAGTCTGGCTCAGTGTAAAACTGGTACATAATACCACCTTCCTTTATGTGCATGAAGTTTAACTGATGCTCTTTAATTTGCATTGGTTACTCTCTATTTCAATGTCCTTTCTGATATGTACCAGTTACATCACTTTAGTTTGCTGTCGTTTGTTTGTTTTTCTTTTTGGCATATGGTCAAAATTCCAAATAAATATGCAGTCAGCCATCTCCATTTTCAGCTCTACTTTGTCTGTTCCCTAAATGACAGTGCAGATGTTCGCCATCGTCCCAGGAGGGTATTACAATCAGGTCAGTCCGTCTGTATGTACGTACGTATTGCACAGCACACGGTAGGTCTCTACCTTATCACAGTCCTCCTAGCAGATGGTCTGGATCTACATCTGGATTCTAGAAAGGATTCTTCACCAGACATTTTCGTGTGAGTTTCTCCAAAATTAAGGCAGTTGTTGCTCTGAAAAAAAAAAAATCGCACCTGCTGCATAACAATATCTATCAACATGACCAATTTCTTGCTGATGCGGAAGATGATCCAGAAATGAGAGCATATTTTCATTTCATTTCTAAATTTCCCATATTTTCTGACCTCAGATTTGAACATAGTGACTTCAGATTTGGTATTTTGAGTCATTTACACTTACTCATTGCTTTTTCGTATAATACCTGTTTATACTCAGTCTGATAATAGAATCGACAGCGTTGACACTGAAATCACATCCACTCCACTGCAAGTAACGAAACATGAATCCAAATCATCTATGGATCATCTATCTTGTATATTTTAAGGGTCAACGAACTTGTTCATAACATATGTGTGTGTTTCATTGAGTGTATTCACAACAGTAGGATTATTCAGCGTGGTGGATAAGATCTAAGGGGGCGAGGGTCTGCAATCTCTGATCGTCTTGTTCATTTTAAACTGGAGTCACATCAAAGTCTGTAAAGTTCTTTGCACAACTGTTCATTTCAACACGATATGTGCTCGATTAAAGACCCCAGAGTGTGACGGATCCTGTTTGAAAGTGTGAAACTGGTTTTCTCTGGCTTCACACTTAAAGGATTATACTCACATAAGAGGGGGAGAAAAATCAAACCATTATTACCTGCACAGCGGAGACAGCGACACTGTCACAGTAAACTTTAACAGAGACGATGCTGTAAGTTTTTGAATGAAGTCTCTGTGGGGTCATTCGGTGCTCGTGTTATTGTCCAGCAGCTTTTCACTACTGTGCCTGAACTTTTAGCCGAATTACACCCACATGCTTCCCGTAAAGTACTATGAGGAGTCTGTAAACTGGTTCCATTAATTGCTGTTACAGAAGCCTACCTCTCAGTGAAGCGACCCTCTGTACACACACATACATACATGTACACATACACACACGCCATCCTGGCCCCTCTGTTGTGGTTTCATTGGTTGATCACTTGCCAGGGCTCCAGGGGTCCCAACTCAGAACACATGTCTGCTTTCTGTATGTTTACAAAACAGCAGTCAAAGAGAATGAATGTTACTGCTGTCAAAGCATACTTGTCTATTTTCTGGACAGTGTCACTAAAGAAGACAAAGCCCTATGCAACATAAACATGAAACAGATTCATAATACCTGTAAACTGACACTGGTTAAAAAAAAATATATCTTTAAGAAAACACATCACACAACTAGCAGCAACTAGACCACAACTGCCCCAACACTGCATGTGTGACATGTTTGCCATCAGGGCGGTGACAGCTCTGCATCGTGTTCAGATATCAAAGTGACTGTTTTGGATGCAGTCAAGATGTGAATGACAGGAGACGGAGGATGGAAGTGTTTACGTCAAATGCATGAAACGTTTACTGACAGCAGCGGAGTCTTGTGGTCCTGCGGTGGAGTGTTGTGTGCTAAAATTCAAACATCCTTCAAAACAGGGTAATGTACACAAATTGGCCAAAATGGATCAAATACATTGCAGCCACGCAAAATTAATGCCATGCAAGTGATAGTTTTTGTACAGTTTTAAAAGCATATGTTGAGATGCTACAGTACAGCTATGCAATTGATTTTGTTTCAGATGAATCAAAAGTATATGTAGATTAGGCCTCAGGGTAGATCCACCTGCTCACTTACAGCAAATTGCTCAGAAAAAAAACCTCCTTAAAATATTGTTTGTTTCTTCTTTTCTTTGTTTGATTTGGTCAAATAGGCCAACAGTAAAAAAAAAAAAAAAAAAAAAGTGGCCTGCAGAAAATAAATCATTTTTTGCTTGGCATTACGTGTAGTTTGCTGTAAACTTCATGTCCCTAATTGTCTTTTAAAGTGTTCAAAAAATAATATAAGAGGATAATAAGGCAACGAGGTCGTCGTTGGTCTTGACGTGACGACTGTGACGACGTACCTGCAGCATTCCCATGTGACTTGAACGCAACATCAGTAGGCAGCGGTGACGCGCAGTCTTACAAGTCTGTGGTTCAGTGCCGCTCGCTGATTGGACGAAATCGAGGGTGTGTTCACAGCGTGGGCAGCTTTTAACAGACGTGAATTGAGCAGGAGATTCCAGTTTGTGGTATAGGCACCACTGGAAAGGCACCAGCCCCAAGTCCAGACGCGTGCCATGATGCGCTACACCCCTCCTGTGTGAGCCTGCTGCAAATCCAGCGGACTTTAAAAATACTGCTGCATTGCAATTTCCGTTATGCGCTGGTCAGACTTTACGCCTGTTTGTGGCACCGGGACTGGAACAACTTTTAATGGGGAAGAGAACAGTTAATAGTAATGCTAATGATCTGAAATGTGGCCACAACGTGCAAAAAGCTCATGACTTCAACAATCTTATTACAACTAAAAGCTATATTATAGACATAGAAGACAAAACTAGGACAAGATTATCATAACTTCATGGCAGAATAAGTGTACCACATCCACCATAAGAATATAATGGGAATATTGAAATGTGAGGTTTTCTGCTGTACCGTGGCCAAAATACCTCCCATTTCTCAGCTGTGGCGACTTCTTTAAAATTCATTCCACAGGCTAAAACCTCAATTAAAATGATAGATACTGCAGTCCCGGGATAATAATTATCTATATTTAGAGCTATAAGTGATCGTCATTTTGGTTAGGTTAGAGCAGGAGTCCAATTCCTGCTCTGGGCTAATTTCATTGATGGTCTAAATATAGCCTGGGTTTCAAAGTTTTTCCAGCAAACAGAGCCAGAGCTTCCCATGAAAAGGATTTTATGAAAATAAATGAAATGTTATGATAAACAGATTTCAAAGTCACAGATCTATGAAATTCGGCCTGCCACAATAAGATGCCTGTTTGCCTGTGTCTTCATTCGTTTGTCTCCCACACACGACCGCCAATCGTTTCCCCATGTTCGTTTATGGGGCATCTGAGCAGTGGTGTAACGCATTTGTCTCAAGGTCTGGGTTTTAGTGGGATCCCCATGCCCACCTCATAGCACACAGAAACTCTAAAATCCTCCTCTTCCCTCATTATTATACCATGGAATGATTAAGATTGAAATACGATGCAATCCTGGACATATTAAATGCTTGTTGTGTTCTCCAGGTGCTCCGCTTTCCATGTTATGTGAAATCAAAAAATACCTGTTCCCGTGCATGTATGTGCTAGCCTACACATATGCTTGCTAGTCTACAAAGTGGATAGACATGTAATGTTTGGTTTATTATAAATGACTTTTGTCTTCTGTAATGTGTAATTAAAGAAAGAATGGCACAATTAGTATCAGTGGGCCCCCTAGAGGTTTAACACACAATTGCAGTTGCCCACCCTGCTGTTCACTCTAAAATGTAATTAGTGTTTCCAGCCATAGGCACCTTCTCCTGACCAACGGTTCCCATCCAGCACGATGAGCGACACAGCATTGTGCTGGCTTCCATCGCTAGCCCTGGATCCTATAGAGGCCTTTACCTGAAAGTACACCATTAGGTCACTGGAAACATTTTGAAGACAGAGACTTTATGTTCCTTTTGCAGGCTTAGTCTGTTCACAGTTATTCCACATGGCATCCTCAAGTGTTGCTCTTGAAAAAGATTCCTCTAACGTCTCCAAATGTGCAGCCCTGCCAACGTTGGTCCTCTATTCTTAGATCACTCCCTGTAGTAGTGGTTAGCAGACCTCGTTGTCACAGACTACACTGGGCATTGTGTAGCAGACCTCTTCATATTACTTTGCCTGACAAAAAAAGGAAAAGAAAAAGTTATATCAGAGAGTGCTGTCTTTAAAGGGGCTTAAATACGAGTTAATGACATTTTGATGTCAAAACTGAGGTGGACTGTTATGTAAAGGTCTGTGTAGGTCTGATACCATGTAGTTTAACTACCATTAGAAGAATGATTGCATTATACTGTATAGGAAAACATTTTCATAAGTGTTTCTGTCACTGCAGACTTTTCACCCACATTCGGAGAAATGTTTCCTAGAAAAAATGACTACAGACATCCTGAAATCTGTAGTTAATTTAATAACTACCCTGCATTTAATGGCTTAGTAGATTGTAGACCCACAAGCTAAGCCTATTTTATGTGGAGTACTTGGACATCATATGCTTAAAATTGATCCAGTTTGTTGGCAAGCTCCGTAGTTCTTGATCCTCCACTGCTCTCATGCATTGCCTTGTAGCCTAAATAACAGCTCCTGTTTATGGCAAAAACAGACTTTTATGGACCTCTCATTGCTGCAACTGCAAGAACAACCAGAAACTGTAAGTTATCTTGCAAAATATGCAAATCGTGGACGCGTGAGTGAAGATTAAGGTTTCTATTGAACATTTAATGATTGGCTTTTATAGATTTGGTCTGTGAAACACAATTTGGTCAACCTAGAGCTGTCAAAGTCAACTTACTCATGAATATTGCTTTATGGCTCCGGTTTTATGGCAAAAAAGGGACTTTCACTGGACACTCCCCTAAAACCTTGGACGTGGATGTCTGCGTCTCTGATTGGTCGTGAAGCCCCGGCCGACAACACCTGCTTAACTCCTTCATCCAAATTGACACCCGGGGCTCTGAGAAATATAGGCAGCATCCCTTCTAGCTCATGCATTCGGTCCCACAGCTGCCTTATAAGACACCAAGCCGCAGCTGCGCTAATCACTGATCCAAGGTGAACCCTCACAGGCACACACACTGCCGGATCTTTGCTGGGAAAAGAAGCGCGCTGTCGGAGACGCAATGTTGGTTAAACTGGCCGTGGCGCTGCTGGTTTTATCAGTGCTGGAGCAAGTAGTGCGATCGGATAATACTGATATTCATGACAGCCCTCCGGAGAAGCCTGCGAGCCAGAAAGGACGCCTCTCCCTGCAGAATACAGGTAAGAAATAAGTGCCAATAGAGAAAAATGTGGAGATCTTTGGTTGGTGCAACTGCTCACACATCTGCGTGGGGTTTGTCCGCACACGTGTTTCTGTGGCTACAAAAATTAAACCACGCAGAAGACACGTCCGGGCGATTTAAGCAATCCGCCGCTTTCAACTTAAATCCCAGCGCTACGTGCACATGAGTTAGCTCTTTTCGATTACTCAGAAAGAAGATATCTTGTAAATACTCTCAGACAGACATTCAATATGTTAGTAAACTATTAATAGAATGGCACAAGGTAATAGGTAATGTATACGGCAGCGCATCTAGGTGTGCATGCGCGCTGGAGGACGTGTGTGCACGCGTTATAGGTAACTGTTTCAGTGGGTTTCTGGATGAAATCGGGGTTTTGCGTGTGTTGTGTCGACTGTCTGTCCAAATGAAGGCTGTCTGTTTTAAAGCAGGTTAGTGGAGCAGTTATGATTGTAGTAGTTTAGTGGTCAGTCGGCGCAGATGTAAAACTGGAGTTAGAATGTTAAACAAATCCTTTGGGGGAAATTTGGCTTAAATCCCGCAAAACCGCAAGTGTGATTTGCTTAATATATATATAGAAAAAAAAAAGACGTGTTAAACTGCTGCCTTTGCCCTGAAACTCGTGGTTTATGTTGGCCGCTTTATCTCAGAGCATGCGTTGCGACCCACCATGTGAACCTGTGTCAAAATATTAGAGCATAATTGTTATCTTGCATCCACACTAAAAAATAGGGACACACTCCAAGGCAGGTTTCACAGCAGAGACCCTGGTAACACCACTGTGTAATTCAATGCACGTTGCGGCCAAGCTCGTACGATCCAAGCACATTCCCGTGATGCCAAAACAAGCACTGCTGACAGCGGCTCACTTTTCCTGCGCACTTAAGTTCAACTCAGTGCCTACAAACCCCTCAGCAGCTCTTCCCCTTCCCCCTACCACCCCCACTTTCTCACAGAGCATTCA
>JAPQRN010000002.1:21300520-21317344 GCA_037367275.1 Coranthus polyacanthus | reverse complement strand
ATCTATCTATCTATCTATCTATCTATCTATCTATCTATCTATCTATCTATCTATCTATCTATCTATCTATCCATCTAAGGCTTGTCTTAGACTACGCACCACACATCCTACAATCCAGAGCATCTACTATAGTCTGACGTAGAAGGAAAAATAAATTTGTTTAGCCAAATCCTCTCATCTGCATTTGTATTAAACTAGGGTTTGTCTTGTAACTCTTTGCGTCCCGCTGGTCTACAGTACTCTTATTCTAATATCTATCTTTTTGTCTTGCTTAAGCGATTAGACAGATATCAGATATTTCCTTGGATCGTTAATTTACTTTCGTTACAACTCCTCCCATTTATTTAAAAGCATCCTTATTTGGGAGGCGAACGTCTTAAGAGCAAGTGTATTCATTGAGAAGGAGCGCTGTGGGCGTAATGCACACCGCAGTGATCCAATCAGGGGTTAGAATTCGGTGGGAGAGGGCGGGGCTTCAGAGGGAAATCCTGACAAACAGTGGCTGGTGGGTGATGGTAGGGGCGGGGCTTGTAGACGGAAGTGTCTCCCGACTGGCCCAGCTGTCATCTAGAAGAGAGGGGAGACCATTTACACCGGCTGCCTAGGAAATGCAGAAAAAGGAAAAACGCTAAAATATGGCAACATCAAAACGATAAGGTCATGACGCCGAACTGAAGGTAGCTATGCGCCGTTTGACACGGAATGCTCTGTTTGTCGACGCGCTTGGAGCGAGCGAGCGGGTCGCGTTCGGTTATTTCGAGATGTGAAAATGATGACAAGGATTGGTAGGCTGTGTGACATTGAACATACAGGACGCGAAACAGACGAGGTCGTTTAAAGAGCCATACACCATTTCCAACTTGTCATGTCCTGGAAAATTCCGCCGCCGTTCGCTGATAACCGGGCCGTGTGCGTTGCGAGAAATTCGAGGGACGTCGTAGCCGTTGAGTGCGTTTATTGCTCTCCACCTGGTTTGCAAATATGCTACAACGTCTCTGCGGTTATCGGCTATTATCCTAGCCTAGCGGCTTGGGGAAGGGAACTACCCTAGATTCAGAACAGACAGGAGACGTCATCAACATTTTCCTGTATTTAAATGGTTGCGTATGAGGAGGTCATTGCTGAAAAGGGAAGATTAATCGGTAGGTGTCGATGCTGTACACGACCACGGCGCTCGATCGTTTACAGATACACTGTATTGCACAAACGTACTTGATAATTGACTGTTGCTCTGTGCATGACTAATAGGGCACATGGAAGGTGGCGGAGCAGCTGTTAGCTTGCTGCTAGCTGCGTAACGACCTTTGGAGACGTCAGCTTTACCAGCCCAAGCTGTTAGCTGCCTGCGTTGGTTAGGTTGGGTGTTTTCCGTGGTTGCCTGCCTGCTATCCGGGTGTTATATTTCATCCAGGCCTCCCATGGCTTGGCGAGTCAATGATTTAATCTCACTGATTGCATCACAAGACTAGGGAGGGTGCAGCCCAGGCGCATTTACTGCATTTGAAGGCTTGTGTGTGTGTGTGTGTGTGTGTATATGTGTTCTGTTTTTTCTTGTTTTTTTTTTAAGAGGCCACATCAACTTGAGGTGTTAACAGCCTTATGTTTTCTGTCACTGTTTCCTTTTCTCTCCCTCAAAACCACACTTCAGGATAAAGAAGACGGTGAAAGCCTAAAGTCAACTGAAGATTTACTGGGTGTCCTAAATGGGGGACTACGGGTTTGGAGTTCTGGTGAAGAACAGCAGCGGTAACAAATCTGCTTTTCCTGTAAGGATCCCTCCTCACCTCCAACCCCAGCACCCTCACCACCCTTCAAACCCCCCAAGCCCCCCTTCCTTCGTAAATAACACCTGCTCCACCAATGGGGGCAGTGCTTGGCTGTTCCCTGCCGTAGCCCAACACAGTAACATGCAAGATGAGATTCTGGAGTCAGACAAGTCCAAGGCCTTGGACCTCCAGGACATGCAAGAGAAGTCTCAGGTCCAGGTCCAGGCCCAGCCTCAGGCCCTCTCTCCCGGCCAGCAGGAGACCGGTGGAGGCCTAGGGGAACTTGAAGGAGCTCTGCCTGAAGAAGGCTCATTAGAGAAGGGTTCTTTGGAGAGCAGCGGTGGGAAGGAGAAGCTGAGGATGGAGTCCCCCGTGCTTAGTGGGTTTGACTACCAGGACAGCTTGGGAATGGTTACAAGCTGTGCACAATCCACCTCCTCCTCCTCCTCCCTGACAAGCTTCAACAACTGGTCCCCTGCTGTCCCATCCACCCAGTCTCCCGTGGTCGGGGAGGATGTCGGAGGGTTCTTTGGCCCTGCTGGCTCCAATGCTAACGGTCCTCTGCTGTTCCAGAACTTCTCCCACCATGCCGGGCCTGGTTTTGGGGCGGGGGGCAGTTTCTCCCCACAGATAGGACCAGTTTCCCAACATCACCCTGCTCCACCAACACCTCACCCCCAACACTACCACCCCCACAGTCAGGGGGTCCCACAGCAGCACCGACGCTCGCCAGCCAGCCCCCATCCACCTCAACCCTCTTTTCCTCCACATCCCCATCGCACTGGAGCATTTACCCAGCTGCCCCACCTTGCTCCTGCACAGAGCAAACCCCCTTCACCTTGGGGAAGCTATCAGAGCCCCTCCACTCCCACATCCACTTCCTGGAGCCCTGGTGGTTATGGTGGCTGGGGAGGCACACAAGGTGTTCGGGAGTACCGGCGAGGGGTGGGTGGAGGGATGGCGGGCCTTAACTCCATCTCTCCGCTAAAGAAGTCCTTTCCCAATAACCAGGTACATGAGATTGTCACAACTCAGTCGGCACTGATAAATTTAAACAGACATTTGCACTTATGTTTTGTATTGATTTATATAATAAAGACATTTGGTCAGGCGACTTAAATAAAACATATCCAACTGTCTCCAGGTTCCATCTCAGAAGTTCCCCAGAAATAGCTCTGGTTTCAGTCACAAGGGCTGGGTGGAGGACAGTATGAGCCGCAGTGACAGTGTCTACCCTTTCCAGGTGAGCATATCACATAGGTGAAACAGGCTGATTTATTGGGAATGTCTATTGAAAGAGAAATATGCCTAAAAAAACAGCAATAGACTTGGACTGCAGTCCTTCAGGACCTCAAATGGTAAATGTTTCTTGTCTGTCCTCAAGGAGCAAATGACATTAATTGTATTAAACACACTTCTGTGCAACAAATAAGCCATTAAGCCATTGAGCATAACATGTTATATGACAGCAAAGCAAACTAAATGGATGAATGGAATTTTATTGTGTATGCTCATGTCTGAGGTCTTATCTAGATCATTTAGTCGAAGGAGAGCAGCCTTATCGTCTGCGCTGATCACATGGCCTTCCTCTTGTCCTGATTTGAGAAGTCTTGCGCCTTGTGCAGCTTCGCCTGCTCTCAACCTATGTAGACACACAGTGAAGCAGCCTCACTTGTGTATGTACATGTATTGCTCATCACAGCTTATCTGGTTTGGATTGGTTTGAAATGTAATATATCATTTCACCTCAGGGTTTTCAATTCAACAGTTTGTGTTGATTTAAAAGTGTAAGGATATATTTTTTTCCTTTTTAAATAGCATGTTTTCTTACCTTAGGCCATCGGACAGAATGGATAGATGCGATTTGATTGCAGAGATATGCAGGTGGCGTAACATTCTGCTCCATTTTCTGTTTACAGTGCTTTCCACTGAAGTCTCTGCGGGGATATTCTCTGAAGTTTTTAATAGCTATTAGCATTATAGAAAACTATGTCAGGCCTCTTGCAGCTTTGGCTGCTTTAGATGGTGATGTGGTAAGTGAGGAGGCTAATTGTTGTCTTCCTTTCTTTTAGCAGGAGAGAACACGGTCCTTTGATGGTTTCAGTATGCACTCTCTGGAGAACTCTCTGATTGACATTATGAGGGCTGAGCAGGATTCCTTGAAAGGTTGGTTCCCACACTAACAATAGTGAGGAGGGGGATAGGTTTTCTCACCGCTGGCTGTATATAAAAAAAGCCATTTGATGCACTAGTTTGACAGCAAGTAGTGTATATTTAGACTGTTAGATTGTTTTGACTGTTCAGCATAATTTCTGAGTAACTGTCCTCAGAAATGAAATATGTATATTTAAAAGGTGTGGAAAAAATAATAGAAAGGTAGCAAATGTCTAAATAAGTTGATAAGCATGATGCTAATTTCTGAGCCTATACATACAAGCTGTAGGCTAACATGCATTTTCTTTCAATGCCGGTGAGCAGTCACATATATAGTGATTTAGAGAATGTTTATCTTACCACATAAAGGCAGAATTTGATGAAAATTGGTGCCATTCACACACCTGAGTTGTGGTACTGACATCACAAAATTGGTTTGAGCACAATTTGGTTGGCATTCATTTCTCCCTTGGTTAAAGCAACATGAATTATTCGCAGAATATCAGGAGTATTGAACCTCAGTACTTCATTAATACAGACCTAAAACGTGTCCATGGTAGCGATAATTGAAGACTGGGAAGTAACAAAAGATGTCAGATCTGTGATCTTGTTTACTTGTTTTGTAATCAGAGAGCTCCTGATTCATAAGGAGTTTCTTTCCTGTTCTTGTACGGCGAACCGTGTTTAGTCAGCATCTTGGCTTCTTGTGTCAAATGAACAAAGTAAGAATTTGTAGAAGGAAGAATTGCATGAGTGCTAGTATAAAAACATTTCAAATAATTACCTGCCTTGTACTCACACACTGCAAATCAAATCAGGTGTATAAATGTTTAATCTGTCTTACATTACTGCTTATTTTTGTCTCATTCTCTGTAACTCATGCAAACAATCACCTGCTGCATTATTGTTTAGATTCTTTGATGTCAGCTCTCTTATTCATAACACATTTCAGATCAGTTTTGTTACAGTCTTGGAGGAACATTTTTTTCCATCACAGCCAGATCTACTGGAAGACTTCTCCATATGCTAATTTAGGCCAGCTGACACATGTCCCCTCTATTTTGGAAACTTCTCCTTGATCTTTTACAGTCTACAGTCATTTGTCAAAGGGTTTTTTTTGTTCACTTGAATTTTCAAGGCAGCTTCCTTAATGATTAAAAAATAAAAAAGTCAACTAACAGTTTGTATATATGTCAAGTATACCACAGATTCTTGGCCTTATTCATGCAGCTTGCATACGCAGTAGCACACTAACATGCACTTAGGCCTGCATTACACTCAAACACCTTATTCGTTTTGTTGTTTCACGACATTGTGTTCTAAGTTCTTTCCTGTTTTTGTCTCGTAGGTCGCTATAGCTTCTCTCACCAGGGTGGAGATGGGCCTCTACCTATGAATGGTATGTACATGTGACATGTATGCATAGTGCTGTAGCAGAGGTCAGGGCTTGAAATGTATGCCTGCTAAATGCAGATTTAAAACAAAACCTTTAGCAAAATTTGATTTGGTAATGACGGTACCATATAGATTAAAAAAAACATTTAATTCTGAATGACTTTGTGTATCTTCATTTATCAATGTATTGTAAATTGCAGGGCATGGATACCAGTGAAATTAGATATGTCTTTTTTTTAAATAAAAAAATAAAAAGATTTGTCTTTGCACTAGCCATAATTGGCGGTGATTCTTGAATTAATTTTCAAGCCATGTTTCAAGCCAGTGTTGTACACATTGACTTTATCACATGTCTTCCATTTCAAGAGTGTTTTGTGTTTTACATGCAGCAAGAAGTTATGGCAGAAGACGAGGTAAAACTTGTGAATGTGTCTTGATGTTATTTACAAAGCAGCAATGACCCTTGAAACATGATTTTATAGTGTTGTCTCTGTGTCTGTCCGTGTGATTGTTCAGTGTCAGTGATTATTGTGCCTTTAATGTTGTGAGGGTTTGAATTCTTCTTCTGCAGGCTCTTAAAGGTTGCTTTCTAAGAGCTATGTGTAATTGTGATAAGATTTATGTGTTCGCTTCACTGTGTCATCAAAAATAGCAATCATGGCTGATTTTTGTTTGTACTTCTTGTAATTGTGCATAACATTTACACCTGATTCTCATATTGTGATTAAATACAGTAAAATTCTTGTGTGACCTCAGTAGTGGAGATCCACTATCATTCAGCTCTTTCTCCCCACAGGTCATTCTTCTCTGTTCCCCATGGAGGATGAACGCTCTTTTGGAGAGGATGAGTCGGGCGACCAGGGACTTGCTGGTCTGGGATCAGCCCACTGTTTTCCCCATCTCAATGGTGAACGTGTGGAGCGATATTCTCGTAAGGTGTTTGTTGGAGGGCTGCCACCAGACATAGATGAAGGTAAAGACAACTTAAGGATTCAGGGGATCCTAATCTATTCCTAGTTTCCTCATCTGCATTCAATTCAGTTTTATTTATATAGCCCAATATCTCAAGGATTTGCCTCAAAGGGCATTCTTGTAGAGCATGAGTGAAAAACAAATGTATGGCAACTGTTTTTAGTTTTTTTTAAATGGTAAAAATATTTATAAACCAGTTTGCTGTAGTGTGTAATTCCCTCTACTTATGTGCTTAAAGTAAGCTGGACTTTGTGTCATTTTGTTTGAATAGTATAGTGGCATCAATTACTGATGCCATAACTGACCGTTACTAACTCAGTTTCCTTCCTTTTTTTTTTCTCAGATGAAATCACTGCCAGTTTCCGTCGATTTGGTCACTTATTTGTGGACTGGCCTCACAAGGCAGAGAGCAAGTCCTATTTTCCACCCAAAGGTGAGCAGAAGCACTATATGTTATATTTGTGGCATTCTACTGCCACTACAACATTATGATGATGCATATTTTCTTGTCTGTGCTCATTGTATTGTGTGTCCAACTTTAAGGATATGCGTTCCTGCTGTTCCAAGATGAGAGCTCTGTTCAGGCTCTGATTGACGCCTGTATTCAAGAGGACGGCAAGCTTTACCTGTGTGTCTCCAGTCCCACTATCAAAGACAAGCCTGTGAGTGTTATTCTATTTAGTGATAACCTTACTAAGCTATGGTGACCAAAACTGAGAGAGATGGGTGATTTTTATTTTCTTATCTATCGCAGGTCCAAATCAGGCCCTGGAACCTTAATGACAGCGACTTTGTGATGGATGGCTCTCAGCCTTTGGATCCGAGGAAGACTATTTTTGTAGGAGGTGTCCCTCGTCCCTTACGGGCAGGTAGGCCTGTCACAATTATTACATAATCTCCTTATCACAGTTATTGAGCTGATTGAGATTTGACTGGCACTCCTTTAATAACATCCTCTAGTGCCCCCCCCTTCATGTGGTATGGTTTAATGGAGATTTAGTGCCACCAACTGTTTATGTTGAGACACTAAACCTTTATTGGTACCCGTCGTTATCACTAATTTCTTTGTATATTTCAGTGATAAGCTTTCTATATTTAAGTCATTATTTATGTCAGCCTTGTAAATGTTTGTTTTGTAAAGCTTAAAAGGCAAACGGAAATGCTATTTTCCTTTCCTGTTTCCAAGTGTTCAATTCCAATAAAAGGTCTTTTTCTTCATTAGGTGTAGTGTAATATGTATAATTAAACTATATTGTTAGGCTTATACTAGTGGCAAAAAATGAACAGAAAAAGACTAGTCGTTAAGAGCAGTTATTTTTATTGCAATTAATTATCAACTAAAATGTCATTATCAGATAGGCCTGCAGTGTAGATGTGTCTGCAGATCCACAAATGTGTTGGTTTCCGAGAGCCGCAGCTGTTTTGATCCCTCCAACATTCATTATTCTGCATTGTCATTCTAGTGGAGCTCGCCATGATCATGGACCGTCTATACGGTGGAGTGTGTTACGCTGGGATTGATACAGACCCTGAGCTCAAGTATCCGAAAGGGGCGGGACGGGTGGCCTTCTCCAATCAGCAGAGCTACATTGCAGCCATTAGTGCCCGATTTGTTCAACTGCAGCACGGGGAGATTGATAAACGGGTGAGTTGATTAGTTCTGTTGTAAAAAAATAAAATAAAAAATGTTTCTATTTTCTCTTTCAGGCCATCATCTGCTGTCTGTACTGATCGTTGCTCTCTTTCCCTACCTCCATTTTAACTCTGCTCTTCTGTCATCCATTTCCCCTCTCCTCCTCAGGTGGAAGTGAAGCCATATGTCCTGGACGACCAGCTGTGTGATGAGTGCCAGGGCACTCGCTGTGGAGGGAAGTTCGCTCCTTTCTTCTGCGCCAATGTGACCTGTCTGCAGTACTACTGCGAGTACTGTTGGGCAGCCATTCACTCTCGGGCTGGCCGTGAATTTCACAAGCCGCTGGTGAAGGAGGGAGGGGACCGACCACGACACATCTCCTTCCGCTGGAACTAAGGCGAGAGGGCACGGGTGGGACATGACGCCGGATCGGGGAGGGATTGAGAGAAAGGGGTAGTTAGGGATTGGGTACGGGATATGATATGAAAAATAAATGCACTTTTCTTTTAAGTTTAGAAAAAAATTAATAATTTATTTTTTATTTTCATTTTTTAATTGGGCCTTCTAAAAGAAGTAAATGATAAGAAGAGAGTGAAATCCCATTTCAGTTTTGACTTTAAGTGTGCATGAGCATATGGATGCATTAGATTTGGATTTAGATGTTTTCTGACTTGACTGTACTTTCTTTTCATGTTAGCTGGCAAAGCTGCTTACATTTGTTGTCAAGAGTAACATAAAATTTAAGTGAGGTTCATCATACCTAAAATCAGTATACTAACTAGTTGAGTTTAAGAAGGGGCATTTTCTTATTTTTGCTTGCAGGATTAGAGAACAACTGTACCATTTACCAAAGGTTGAAGTGCAAATGGTTGGGTAAAACAGAGGAGGAGGATCATTTCCGATGGTCAAAGGAATGAGTTTTGTAAGCAGCTCAGTGTATAGCATCTGGCCACGTCACTAAATAAAATCTCCCCTCAGTCAGGCACACACATTTAGATTACTGGCTTGAGTTTTTAGGTCTTGGTTTAAAAGTCGACACTTTGTAACCAGAAAGGGCAAACCAAAGATTGGCCTAAAACGCATCATCAAAAGCAGATGTTGATCTGAGGGTTGTCAGGATAACGGTGTGGCCTCTTGTCATATTGCGGAGGAAGGATGGAGTTGTCAGAGTTTTGGTTTGTGGATTTCAGCATAAAAAAAAAAAAAAAAGACGCAGCCCTCAGGGTTCAGGTATTGGCAGTAGTATTTGTTCACTTTATATTGTCAGGGATATTAGCACTGGAAGCTAACATGCTAATGTAGTACAAACTAATGGGAATGCACAGTCCAGTTTCCCTGAGCTGTCCTCATGGTGTACCACTGCACGCTCTACCATGACTGGAGCTTCTATCACAAGTGTTGTGGTTGGATATGGTAGTAGCTAGAATTTGCTGTCACAGAGATAAAGATATTATTTTATACATGGCCTGCTGATTTTTGTACAGTGTTTTATAGCTGATTATTTTGTCATGAACATATATACATTTATTATGCACTACTTTTCTAAATATTTTTTTCAATAGTCATTTTAGGCACATTTTTCACAGATGGGAGAACTCCTTTTGCAATACCTCATTTTTTTCACTTGGTGAAAAATAATTTTGTACCTTTGTTACTAAGAGATCTGCATTTATGGTAAACTTAATTTAAAAAAGAAAATGAATGATATTAATATAATTTTCAATTAGCTTTTATATATTTAAGTGCTGGTAAATCTGAAACATGTCTGGTGCATTGGTGTGATTCTGTAGATTTAAAAAAAAAAAAAAGGCTATTATTAGCCAGTCATATATGGATTCTCCTCTGTCCTAATAAACATAATTACAGGATCCTAAGGCATGACAAGACCTTTCTAAACTGATTTTTGATAGTCTTGAAAATATATTCTGATATTTTGCTCCTAGGTGTAGTCAATAAGAATATCAGTAGGGTAAATGTTTTGGCTTTGGTCAATGTGAAATCTTCCCTTCTATCACCGGAGTGGATATCAGCTGTTTGAATATTTAGATCCTCTTTCTGGGACTGCCTGTAAGTTCTACTTATTCTTGGCATGCATAATGTAATACAGAAATAACATGGCTAGTGTTAATGCAGGACCTAATGTAATGCACTAGATCTCCTTTTTCCTTATCAACTTTCTTTTCCTTATCTCTTTGAGATCACCTCTCTTGTAGCCTCTCTTTACATGATGGAGTCTGCCTTCCTCACACAGACATGATGTTTATGCAATCTACACAGTGACAACACTTTGGATGCGTTTTGTAATGTAGAGGACACTCAGTAGGACATAGGTGAAGAGACTTGATCACTTGACCCCCTTTGTGATGTGGCATGCTTTGGGACATAACCTGAATGTGATTTAATGTTGCAAGTTAACTTTGAGCCATTATGTGCAATACTTATTGTTTCCGGAAACAAGTCTCTGCAGTGTACGTCATTTAATCCCTATAAACCATGCAGTCATTTACACATCATTTGTTTCCTATTGTTCATGCTGATGTCTGCAAGAAAAAAAAAACAACTAATTTATACCTGAATTTATTTTTAAACATTAGTTTTGTGCTTATTTACTTATTTTGCTACTACCATGCTACTGTGATTGAAAACATTGTATATACTAGGTCGATAATGTATTTAGCATTTGCTATATTTTCAATTGAAATGTATAACTATCATTTTGATCAGATTTTTGTTATATTTTTTGGGGTGATGTGTTAAACTCGTTGATGTGTCTAGTTTTTCTAATTGCTGTATTGTGCTCCACATTTTCAGATGAAAAGATTATGTCTGTTAGTATTACTTGATTGCAAAATTTCAATAGTTTTTAAATTGTATGCTGGGAAGGTTATATTTATTAACTTTTTTTTTTTTTTTTTTTTACCTGATATTATTTTGATTTTTATTCAGTCATTTCACATTTATACGTAAGTTCCAATTTTTATATTTTCTTCCTGATTAATTTACGCGACAATACAGACGTCAGTTTTTATAGTTGGTTTGTAGTATTGAAGTAAAACAATGATCTAATGTCATTTATTCATTTGCTGCCAACTGTTTGTAACTGTATGCATACATTTGAAGTATTTGTAATGTGAGATGTTGAATGAATAAAACAGCTGTGAGGAAGAATTATCGGCCTAAACTTTTGCTTTGTTTTTTATGTCTGATTTTTATGAATTGCACATTTGCACTTACAGACTACAGTTGAAACCAGAAGTTTACATACACTGTAGAAAAAGACGCAAACTTTGCTTCTCACTGCAGGACGTTAAATGGGAGTAAACCTTTCCTGTTTTAGGTCAGTTAGGATCACACACATTATTTTTATTTGTTAAATTTCGGAATAGAATTTGTATTTTTTTGTATTATTTTCTTCAACGTCAGAAGTTTACATACACTTCCTTAGTATTTGCAAGCATTGACTTTTAAACTGCTGAACTTGGGTCAAAGGTTTTGGGTATCCTTCCACTCCTTCCACAGGCTTTTCACAATAGTTTGCTAGAATTTTTGGCCCATTCCTTCTGACAGAACTGGTAACTGAGTCAGGTTTGTAGGCCATCTTACTCGCACATGCCTTTTCAGTGCTGCCCACACATTTTCTATAGGATTGAGGTCAGGGCTTTACCCTGAGTTAGTTGTCCTTAAGCCACTTTGTAACTCCTTTACACAGGTATGCGTGTGGTCATCGTCCATGTGGGAGACCCATTTGTGCCCAAGCTTTGACTTCATGGCTGATGTCTTGAGTTGTTGCTTCAGTATATCCACACAATTTTCTTTCCTCACGATGCCATCTATTTTGTGAAGTGCACCAGTCCATCCTGCAGCAAAGCAGCCCCACAACAAGACGCTGCCACCCCCAACGCTTCGCAGTTGGGATGGCGTTCTGAGGCTTGCGAGCTTCCGCCTTTCAGCCCATGTCGGTACAGGACTCGTTTGACTGTGGGTAATGATATTCTCTTAACGGTTTCCGTCAGCATCTTCACTGGATCTTTCGCTGTTGGGTTTAATTCGCACATTTTGCACCAAAACATCTCTGGGACACAAAACCAGTCTCCTTCCTGAGCGGTGTGACGGCTGTATACTTCCATGGTGTTTATACTTGTTTATCATTGTTTGAACACATGAACGTGGGACCTTCGGGCATCTGGAAATTGTACCCCCAAGGATGAACCAGACTTGTGGAGGCCCACAATTGTTTTCCTGATGTCTTGGCTGATTTTCCCCTGATATCACACAAGGAGGCACTGTGTTTGAGGTGCGGCTTTAAAACACATCCACAGGTGGTAACCCTAACCCTCCAGTGAACTCAAATGGTGTCAATTCGCCTATCAGAAGCTTCTAAAGCCAAGACGTCACCATCTGGAATTTTCCAAGTTGTTTAAAGACATAATAATCTTAGTACATGTAGACTACTACGTCGTTATTCTGACAATTAACAAATATAAATAATGTTGGTGATCCTAACTGACCTCGAACAGGAAAGGTTCACTCTGATCTAATGTCACAGTGACAAAAAAAAAGAAGTTTTTGTGTGTTTTTCTACAGTGTATGTAATCTTGTGCTTTCAACTGTAAATAAACAAAATAAGTAGGCCTTTGTGTGAATTTCAGAACTGATGTGACAGCACGTTTTTGGCACATCTGGAGGGTTACGTGAATCAGGTCAGAGGCAGGTTATTCATAGGCCCAGTCTTCAGGCCTCTTACCTCACCGAGACTTAAAGCTTTTGTTTATAAAAATATACACATTGTACCAGCCCTAAAGTGTTTTCTAAAATAAATACTTTCTTGATATTATAGTTTAATTTTACACAAAGTTGTATTTTTTTTTTTTGGCCCATTAATAAAAAAATAAACATTAAAAAAAAGACCGTTAGGGCGAGACGAACCGTTGTTGCCGCCGCCCGCTTCAGCCGTTTCTTTGCCCCTTTTAACCGCGAGGAGTCTGGGAAAGGGGGCAACGATGCCTCGGAAGGCTGTGAAGGCTGTGTTCGTGACCCGCTTTGGTTCCGAACTTAGCTCCGGTGAAAGAGATGACCCGCAGCTAAAGCAGACCGAGTCCTCCGCTCCGGCTCGGAGGGACAGAGGCGGGAAGGAGCAGGGTCGAAGAAGTGGAAAAAACCGGTCCGTCCTAAAAGTCAAACTTCCCAAGTTTGGTAAACGACCTTTGTCCAAGACAGCCAGAGACGAAGACAAGGACGATAGGACACCGCTGACATGGATTTTGGACCCCATTGTGACTAAAACCAAGACAACTGTATGCCAGACGGCAGAAACACAGTGTAATGTTGCTAATAATATTAGCTGTTAGCTTAAAAGGGTCAAGTTAGCTGTAGCTAGTTAGCGTTACTTTTCACCTGCTAACTGAAGTAGCCTAGCTAAACATGTATAGGGTTACCTTAGGTAGACACGTAGCTAAAGACCTAACAATGTAGGACAGTGTATTTTTCCTTTCCTTTCCTTTTTGTCTTATCCATCTATATACAAACGCCATTAAAGTAGATTAAACAGTTTACATATATATTTAAAAAACGTCTGTAGAGTATGTATGTAGGCTGTTTAATCTACTTCAATGACCTACGTATATATTTTACATTCTGTGACTACAGTATGGCTTATGGTTTATGTTTTTCATGTTGTCAGGTGCCGGCCCTGGTTCTGACTCTGTTGGTGGGGATGTCTTCCTTTTCTCCCAAAGCAACAACAGCAAAACCACAAGTGAGAAGGACAAGGTAGGCCATGTTCTAATATTCAAGATAATTAGTCAGTAAAGCAGTACCAGGGGCAATGTCATGGGTCAAGTGAAGATCATACAGCGTCACTGAAATATTTGTTGAGTAACGCTGTATTAAAAAAAAAATCCAACCCAACCCCAAGTGCATTCGTGAGACCTGGTAACATGCAAACTCCATAACTCACTTTGACCCACTTTACATGAAGTTTATTTAAATAGAACTTTTCGAGCAGGCGAGTGCAATTCAGAGCATTTTATGGATCACTAAAAAGGCATGTAGTAATGTGGTTTTGCATTATTATCAACACAGTGGACGCTGAGGGGAAAGCTGGCAGTAGTTTAAATAAAATTAGAATTGTTCCCAATGATTTAGTAGCCTACTGGTGATACAGTAACACCAGTAATAAAAAAATAAATCGTTTGTATTTTTGAGTCAACTTAAAATAAGCCTATGTTCTAAAAATTATGAACCTGCTTCTCTGCATCTACAATACCAACACGCATGCACTGTAACCTCTGAAGTACACTGCCAAACTCTCCTATTTCTCTCTCCTTTCTTTCACGTGTTCTGGGTAGGCCAAGCTTGCAGTTCTTAGGAGCATCTCCAGGATGCTGGAGGAGAACAAGCTTATCAGACAGAGACTTGTCTCCCTCAGTCAGGCCAACTGCAGCAGCATGCAGTGAATTTGCCTCCGGCCTTGTTACAGCATCTAAAACTCAGCATTGTTTGTCCACAGCTTTGTTCTTATTAGCGGATATGTGTAGTTCCTTCGTCATTGTGTATTCAGGCCAGTGTTACAATTTGGCCTAATTTGTTAGTTCACGGTTGGAAGCACTCTGAAGAAAAATGTGTTTGTCAAAGTTTTTTATTAAAAGAGTTTATCTTTAAGTCAAGTGTTGTGATTGTACAGTTTGATGTATTGCATATAGACAAATAAATGTTTGGGCCTCTTGTGAAAGGGTCGATAGCACAGGTTACAGCAGTCAAGTACAAGTACAGTGGCATGTGTAGACAAAATATTCTGCATGCTTTTAATGATCATAGAGCTGATTTGCATCACATTGAACATTTGTTTACGATGATGACTCAATCCTAAGCACAACATGTTGCACAAAGAGGTCACGTCAGATAAAAGTCTTTAATTTTCCACCAGAGGGCGCCACCACATTATATTGTTTCCAGTGACACTTTTCAGTTCACCCACCACTACAGTAATGTAGACACGCTGCTTATGATGACCCTGTCACAGAAATTTCACCCGAGAAGTATAAATATCAGTAAACAGTTACTTACAGGTTTAACCTCTTTAGTGTTTGTACATTTTGGTATTACTGTTTTTCTTCTTTTTCTTCTGTGCAAAATTGATGTTTGCTTCTTAATGCGATGTAACGTTCCAAACAATATAACATGGAGAGTGTATGCACTGCAACAAAACACAAAAAACACCCACAGAATGACATTATTTCAGACTCATGGTGCTCAATACATGGCAATCGATACAGTGACTATTTTTGAAAGTGGGACCTGTTAAAGTCTCTAGGTCATTTGAATCTATTATTCAAATCTTGGAAGGCTGATACCACCTGCTCCATTGCCACAAAGTCCAAGATGTTCTTTAGTCTGTTCTCAATGTTTAAACAGGTCGGTTTGCTTGGTTTCCAGTGTTATCTGACGTGCTGACAGGAAGGCCAACGTTATAATCCATTGTCCAATTTTTGAATCCAACAAGTAAACCAACTTTTCCACCAGCTTTATCCTAAAATCATTTACCAAGTTTGCTTCTTTTATCAGGATTAATGCTAATAAATCAACATGCGGGCGGCATATGGCTATGATTATTGTAACTGTAAAATAATTACTGTTAAACCATGGACAATTTACTGTAATTGTGCTGCAGTTTCTTAATGTTTTGATTGATGAGCCTCATTGCTTCTGTGTTCAGAGGCCAGTTATTTTACCCTGTTCTGCTCTGAACACAACACGGTTGCCTTATCAGACTTCTCTCTAAAAGTTCAGAGCCATGTTTCTGCAAATACAGTACATACTTAACATTCAGCGCGTTATGAAAGGTAAGAGTCATATTCGCCAGAGCTGATTTTCAAAAAACTTATGAAGATGATAGTTGCGGTAGCCTTTTTTTTTTTTCTACTGATTTCCTGCAGCTTTTTTGCATTTAAGTTGTATTTAGCTTGTCATTCGTTTGGTCACTATTGTGATTGTTTTTCCCTTCAACATCATATTGTTAAAAAAAACACGATTTTGACATTACCATCCGAGTAATTAAAGCATCATCAACTTAAAATAAATCTAACTTTGTTGGCTGACAGAAAATGCAGCTGGTGGTTTTGAATATGTAAACAGGCGGTTTATTGAGAGTGTTTTTAGAGCATTGAGGATAAATGGTTGTTGGGCTGGTGATTAGCAGTTCAACAGGCCTTTTAATCAGAGCTGCGGTCTGCAAGGAGACTGGCAGACTGTGGCAGCTCTACCTCCAGACCACATTGCCAAGCCAAGCCCGTTGACCACGTTTTGTTGCATTGTTTACACAGATAGAGGCCCTAGGATGTTGTGCAGCTTTGTAACAAGCGAGTTTTGTTGCTCAGAAAATAGCGCAGTCTGTGAAAACTGGAGACGTATCGGAGAGGAGTTTGATAAAAGAAATTAAGTAATGAAATGTGTTGTTTGGGTCGAACTGTGGATCCCAGTTTTTCCGATATGGAAAGTTTCGGCACAAAGCGGCGTTCTTGGCTCAAAGGAAGTTTGAACTTAGGCTTTACTCAAATGATAGCACCTAAATAGCAGTTATGATTAAGAAATAGTTTTAGCATGCACCACATCCTGACTGAAACTGTTAAGTGTGAGAAACAGGAATAAAAATGTCAGCAGATTAGGTTTCAGACACCTCTTTAAAACAGACAAACCTCTCTCACAACCACCTATCGGCTGAGAGAGGGAATAACTCACAGGTACGCCAGCTCACATGCTACGTGTTCAGCCATTTCTGGTCAATGACACCCTCAACAATTCTAAATCTGATGTATAAGGTTTGTTCAAACTTTTTAACTGCACCCCCTTGCAGATGGGTTTATAAAGACTTCAAGAGCTTAATCCAACCCATGCAGAAGTCCGCTG
>JAPQRN010000002.1:21281798-21296410 GCA_037367275.1 Coranthus polyacanthus | reverse complement strand
TAACTGTGCATCTGCAGACTTAGTGTGGTTTGTGTATGTGAGATATTTCCTTCACTTGTGATCTACTCAAAAGTGTTGTGAGATTCTCATGTCTGACTCTGCAGATCATTTGCAAGAAAAGGTTGGCAGACGATACATTTGTCAGATCGAATCACTGATAAATGGAGTTTTTTTCCACGCAGTAAATGTGGAGTAAAGTTGAAAAGTCTGAAGTGCTTCCAGACTCAAAGATGCCGTATCACATGCATATTTGCATAACTAATTTGTTGTGGTGAAACAGAGATTAACTTTAGCTGCGATGGTTTCGTCATCCGGGGGATTTGTTTAATTTGTTCCGGCCTTTTTGATATTACAGACTGACTTGCTATAAGCAACAGTGTGAGGAAACACAATGAAGCCACAGAAAGATCTCTCACTAAACCATGAAGTCATGATTGCTCTGACTGAAGGGCCTGAAAATGCAATAATGAGAAAATGCATCTGACCACCATCAGCATCCCTGGAGATAATTGCCCTCTTAGATTAAAGCTGGGTTTCCCTTTTGTCCTCACAAGTTGAATTAATGGAAAACTGAGACATAACGCTTCCTGAATGGATTATATTTGAATTCAGTGGTATTGTCAAGCACAATTACATAAAAATGCGAACCACACTGAACCACTGTTCTGTTATTTGTTACTTTAGTTTACATGTGACAGTAGCTTCATATTAATTTGTATGTCGGTGTCCACGAAAATTATACTTGCAGATTGTGACATTAAAACTGTATTTAAATGTCAGTGAGTAATCGATATGAGCAAATCAAGTCTTTCTCTTTGACTCTTTAGCCGTTACGATGTTGGAGATGTGCTTAGAGAGATAAACACACTTTCATGTGTCGAACAGGGCTGTAGTTTTCGAAAAGTACAATCGAACCACTGTGTTTCAGTAAATAAACTGTTTTGGGCGTGGTGGGTGTCAGCCTTAAAACACAGAATTTATCCGAAGGCAATCAGGCCAAAATGCTCCCCAAATAAACATTTCTTTTTAGATTCGGGAAAACATCTCAAGAGCTCATTTTACTTTTAGCTGTAATCCATCCTAGCCTATACTTATCCATACTTATAATGACATCAAACATCAGTTACATCCAAGTGTCTTTCTTTTTTTTCCCCGTGTAGTTTACTTTGACTGTCTCCGAATGAAATATTAATTTGGTCTTGATTGTCGCATGATGGCTGCAGCGAAGAAAACGTCTGTGGCTTGTTGTTTAAACAGCAGCAGCAGGAGACACCGAGGCTGAGTTAAAGGCACATATGTCACTTTTTGCAAACGGCGAAAGATGATCTGAACGTAATTCAAATGTTAGACACCAAGTTGTGTCATGCTTAGTAATATTTAACACATCTTCAATAAAGAAGTGATGATTATAATTCTGTTTAAGTGAATGAAAACAAGCTTTTTTTTAACTGATCTGGACTTTAAACTGCCCAAATGACCTGAATAGCTTGTTAAGAGACAGAGAGGGAAGGGAAGCAAGAAATGTCCAAAAAATAGCTGAGGGTAAGGAGTGAAGCAGGGTTTTTAAACGTATACCAGACAAAAATGTTGTGATTACGCATCAGGGCCACAACACGACGTATTTTCCCATAGAGGAGCGCAAACAAAAGGTCTATTTTAATAAAGTGATGCATTTTTGTTCATTTTCAACATGTAACTATTTCGTACTGTTGATTTGCATGTTAAACATAGTCATTTTTTTATTTATACGGTATTTTAGTTTTCAGAAAATGATATAGTAGGGGGTTTTCCCATTGGTTTTGAGAGGACTTAGTTTGTGGAAGACTCAGACGCATGGTTGTAGCGTCTGGAGGTTTTTACGCGTTCCAATGAAAAAATCAGTGACATTTTGCACCATTTTTTTATTATCGTACGTGTATAAAAACCTGGAGGATCCAGAAAGCTTAAAAACAAAACTTGCACTGGGGACCATCGCAATCATCAGATCTTGGAAAAGTCATTTTTAGTGGGTTTTGATACTCCACATTGATTTGACATGAATTTGCCGTAGGTGGTGTCTAAAATGACTCGGCTGCGGCACCTAAGCCTTACAATGATGGGGAAAACCCTGTAGTATGGTATAGTACTCGATGATACAGTCTTAAAATTCTAGTCAACTTTAAAATGAGTGTGCAATATTATACAGAAATCTAAATCTCCATATTGCGAATAAATGTTTCAAAAGATGTCTTGTGCCTCTTATTAGACACACACACTGTACGTACCCGCGCACACCGATGCCCCCCGTGAACATAAATCTTGCATGAGCACGGCTAAACGACAGAGAGGCCTCCTTTTATTGATTTGCATGTGTTTACAGGAGAGTGAGCTCACGCTGTGGGAGCACTTTGCTTCATAGTGAGACTCGTGATGTTGAGGTACTGGGGAGTGGAGCATCTGATGCTGCTGTTATCCCACTGATTAGAGAACACACAGGCTCTGCAGGGCTAATCACAGAGCTCTGGACAGCACACTCCTGTCAACTTCACAGGAGGCCTTGATACGCGTGGGCTTCAGAGTATGGACAAGGAGACACACGTGAAGAGCACATTATGTGACACAGCATGCAATGAGAGCACAACAAATGATTATTCTTTTGTTGCATGCGTGCAGTTTTGGGATGGTTTTCAGGACGCTGCGTCGTGTTATCCTTTCATTGGATGGTTCGAGGCAGTGTGTAGGAAGACCAGAGCTTGCTGTTGTACTTCTCGTGATGTTTCCTAATACTCTGGAGCCCTACAGGTATGAGCTTCAAACAGGCAGGAGGCGCCTCTGTCTCCACCGACAGAGCGCAGACTTGGACTAATCGCAGCGGGCGCCACACACCTCAGGAAGGTAGCAATTTTCCATCATTACAGTTAAATCCTTCTTAAAAGAACCGGATTCCACAGACCTAATTACAAGGTGTTAATAATAACAATGTAATGACAGTCATTTTAAAAGCTGCCCAGAACCATAATCCATCTCCCAACTGACTCTCACGTTTTAAGTGTGCGGTTGCCGTACAGCGTCGTCTGAAATTGAAAAGCACCGTTAAGCCTTCAGTCTTATTGATCACCATTGTGATTTTACTCTCGCAATTGTTGCGTCAAGTCCTGCGAGTTGGGGCTCGAACGAGGAGCTCCGTCAGCTTTTTGTCGAGTCAAAATGCAGCCCTTCAGATGGCACATCCCGCTCCTTCTTCAAGACAGTCAGGCCAGACCATCGGGCTAATTACAGGATGGAAATAGAGGACCGATGAAGCCCCCCCCCCCTTAAAATGCCTTATTTATGTTTTACTGTAAAACAAGGACCTGGAGCATATTGACTGAATACAATGTGGCCTGTTGCTGTCCTAAATGATGTAGGTGTTGTGCAGGTATGTTGATGAAACAGCCCCTTCCCTGCCCCATTACTGTTAAATGAGGCTGATGCAGCTGACCTGTCTAGCTGGGGGTGTGGCAGGGATCCCGTTCAGAGCTCCCCAAACATCATACAAACACACCATCCAATCAAAAGTCTTCCCCGCAAGCAAGCAAAGTCCCGAGTACCTCCCAAAGAAAGTTTTGACCGCACAAAGTTTCTTCAACTTTGTGACAACTTGTTTGGGTGTGGAAGCTGTATGTTTGCACTCCGTGACAAAAAAAAATAAAAAATAAAATAAAAATATATAAGCATGTCTTCGTTTGGAGAGCGGAGAGACGGGGTTTCGACAGTCGAGGACGCGCAGCCACCGCGGACGAAGAAGCGCACGGCGCAGGTATCCCGCCTGCCCTTCAGCGTGGAGGCGCTCATGTCGGACAGGAGGAGGCCGCTGGCTGCCACGGACACTGAGAAGGGAAATGACTCTTTGAGTGACGATCCGGAGCACAGGCAGGATGAATTTCCCCAACAGTTAGCACCCGTCAAATCAGAGCCACCGGAACGGGGGGACTTAGCGCCTTGGATATCCAGTCCCGCTAAGATGTCCACACCACCCCGTAAGTGATCTGAAGAACTGCGCATCAGTATGAATTTTAACGCAACCGCTGAATTACTGTTTCAATTAAAATACTAGTTTAGTTAAAAAAATTATAGCGGAAAGGAGAGGTGGTCATATGGATTCTAATATGTTTAGGATTATGATCAGATGTCAGATGCTGTCGGTGTCAAATAGTGAAAGACGCCCAACATAAAACATGAAACAGACAAAAGCAGCAAATCTTCACTTCCTGTGAAGCAGCAACCAGTGAATGTTCAGCACTTTTTCTTGACACATGACACAGATTTGTTGATGATTTTTTTTTTAAGATTGATAATATAAGATTCTTTATTGTCACTACAGAAAAAAAAAACATACACCGAAATTCAGGTGTACTCAATTCAATATACTTTTTTTTTTTTTTTTTTTAATGAAACTGGTATAACAGTACATAAACGGACAGACTCATTTTCATCATGTCTTTTAGGGCAGCTCAGTCCAACAGTCTGCCCTTTGAGGAAGCACAAAACCAACCGCAAGCCTCGGACCCCCTTCACCACCACACAGCTCCTGGCCCTGGAGAGGAAATTTCATCAGAAGCAATACCTGTCCATCGCAGAGAGGGCAGAGTTCTCCTCCTCGCTGTCGCTGTCGGAGACCCAGGTCAAGATCTGGTTCCAGAACCGACGAGCCAAAGCCAAGAGGCTGCAGGAGGCAGAGGTGGAGAAAATCAAAATAGCAGCTGGTATAGGGCCCAAAGCTGTTTGCTACGCAGGCTTCTCATCTTTAGGCCTCCCCCTCGGTGTTAACCTGCAGACTGGACCAGCATCACTCTACGGACTGGGATGCTCATACAGCCGCAGCACACTGCTCCCAGCTGCACATCTGGCCATGTACACCTCACCAGTCGGACGCAGCCTGTTCAACTTCTCCTGAAGAGAAAAAAAAAAAAAAAGCACCATTATGCGGACAGAATTCTTGGAAAAGAAGGACGAGACTCTCATAAAATCATGCACCCTGTGAAAGAGTCAATTATGGACGAGAGATGAAGCTGAAAATTAATCTTCTCTGGTCTTGAGAATTTATGAATATTTTTATTTTTCATGAGAGTCTGTTGAAGGACAAGGACGGAGCTTCCTAAAACCTCCCTTTGCTGTTTGCCAACGCTGATGCAGCAGGTCACGATAATTAATGGAGTATTGATCGGACAAGGTGTATCTCCTATTGTCTTGAATACCAAATTTCATTTATTTCCTTTTCTACTCTTGTAGTTTTCCAGGAAAGGAAACGTTATTTTTTAACTTTAAATGTACATGAAAACCAAAGCATTCCTAAGTGAAACATATTTATTTTTTAAATGTGGTATATAGCCAGTAGATCCACTCACTTCACAAGGCATAGGTACATTTTAAACAGTTCATATATTATTTGTATGACTTTAAATTAAAGCTTTCAGTTAACATCCTGTGCAGTCTATGCTTGCTTGAGGTCAGTAGATCTGCTTCTGCTTTTGACTTTCAGCTGCCTTCTCTTACCTACCCCAAAAATGATCAGTTCATTTGCTGTTCTGCCAAACTAATGCTGCCAAGAAGCCTCTTAATCCAACTTCTATTAGTCAACAGAAATGCTTGAGGTCCCGTGTACCTGCAGTTGATGAGAAGAAGATGATATTTTAAGGCTTTCCCTCCTTCAAAAGTACAGTGAGCCCAATCAGATTGATTTTTTTTTTTTGCCTTTTGTTCAGGAAATGCATCTCTATCATCCCTCAGTTCCCATAATCACCTTGAATGATGACCTTTTGATCATAAATAGCTTAGTTTTATCCTTGAGAGCGGCGACTGCTTTCTTTTGCCTCCGCTGCTCAAGTTTGGATTAAAAAAAAAAAAAAAAGACCTGAATTTGGAGTTGAAATTGGAGACAGCTGAATCATGTGGAAAAAATATTTTTTGGTTTTACGGTATATGAAATTATTAGTCAAAATCAGTTTATCATATGTTAAAATGGAGGTGCTTTGTGGTAGTGGTTCAAGCGGTTTTGTCAGCAGCTCAGTTTGTCGGAGCTTATAGTTGAAACTTTATGTTTTTCCAGTTTTTCCATTCATTAACCAAGAAACCTCGAATGTAAGGGCGCTGTGCATGACGGACCAAATCATATTAGTCAAAGCGTTATTTAGTATCCTAATCTCCTTTAGAGCTTTACGCTGAAATGCAACTCATAGGCATGAAGGGGAATGAGTTGTTGTACAGTAAATATGGGTGGATGTAAAACTGGGTGGCCCAAGTGAAGAGGTGTTGTATTCTTTAATAGTTATTTATCCAGCCAAATCTCCTCTGAATATGTGGAATTATGTTCACAAAAACGAACATTTTCAGCAAATAGCATATCTCACGTTGGCATAATTGCAAACATGTGTTTCCATATTGCTCTTGGATATTACAGACGTTGAGGTTTCATTCGTTTGATGTGAAGTGTATTTTTAAACGGTAAACTTTAAATTAACTCAGTCTCTTTGTGTGAACTTTGTAATATGGCATGGCAGACTGTCCCTTCACAGTCCCTGGTTTAATTTACCTTGTTCCTGAATTCTGGCTCCAAAACTCTGTGAAATTATATGTATAGACTCAGTGATAACACAGCACTGCATGCTCTCTCGCTCTCCCTTTCTCCTTCTGTAAACTTGGAAAAAGCTTGTTACCATTAGCACATATTTCACAGTCCATTTGCTCCCCTCCATTTTGAAATTAAACCCGGCATTAAGCTGATAGTGAGGTCTTTAATGGGGCTGATTGCCCAATAACCCCGGTCTCTAGTTTCAGATGTTTTAAATGTGAAACCTTGGTGGAGGAAATAACCGTAGCCCAGAAACTCAGCTGACCTCTGATTTAGAAAAAGAGAGGTGGGGTCTGACAATTATTCAATACGTAAACGAGGAATCAAAGACGACACAAAGTACACATGACATTTGCTTCAATAAGTTCATCAGTCTGTAAGAGTTTAAGTCGTAGAGGTGTTATGGCCATAGCCTGGGGCGCCCAAGAGCTCTTATAGGTTTTACTTTCTCGTTTATGTCTATTGCTTTCTTGCTGCACTCCAGGGGAGGTAAAGATGGCACGCTTATTCAGTTCTGTCAGTGTACATACGCTGGTATGAATTTATTGAAGACTCTCTTCAAAATGTGAACTGATCATTTAGAGGCCTGCTTTTGCATTTCTTTCCGCTATTATATTGTCAGTTCAGTCTGATCTTGCACCGTCTTTAGTGTGGAATCCTACATGTTTTATATTAATCAAACAGCAAATAGTCTTCTTTTAATAGAGTATGTCAGCACTTCCCATCTAAATCCACTAGGTGTAGCACCCTCCCATCTGTTGCTGTTCCCTGACTCCAGCGGGCCTTACATAGTATCGTGTGCTCTCATATTAATACACTTATTCTTGGCCTTTAAAGATATTTCAGAACACTTTAAGTAACAACAGATCATCTTAGATAGAGAACAACATGTTATCTAACTTGCAACTTACAGGCTCTTAGATAATGTCTTGTTAATTCATCATGAGTGCACTGGTGAATAAAAGATGAGACTCTTATGAGTTGGTCCATTGTGCCGGTTGTAAATGGCACGAGTTTGGGAATCAGGGACTTCCGAAGTTCCGTGCTGCAGACCAGAAGCATTTGGGTCCTTATACATGCATCATTGCAAAACGTATTGCATTAAGTCTGCTCAGATTGAGGAGAAGGCTGATAACGAATCTGATAAAAAGAAACTGAAGTCAGATGGTTTATAGCTGTCCTCTGTTCGTTTGTGATAAATGCTATGACAGCAGCCGTCTAATAGCTATCAGTCTGTCATTTCATTAAACATGACAACACGATTTATGAGTCTTTTATTAAAAGCCAAACAAAACAGTTGTGTTGGAAGAAAGGCAAAGCCAGTTTGGAATTTGGTACTGCCCTTCTCCTCTCCTGTCCCAGCCTGTTAGGCCAAACTAAGGTTCAGAGGAGCATTTCTCCATCGAACTGCACGCAGGCGCCAAGCTTAGATTAGACATTCGCTTCACTGCACATCAGAAAAACACACATTTGAGGATAACTTCTCACAAGGGTGCCAGTAATGTGAGATATAACCAAAAAAAACCAAAGTGGGGGAGAGTGAGAGTGGATTTTTTTTTTTTTTTCGTCATTCCGCACACCTCGCAGGCCAGAGGTGCAAAGCACAGACATTTGTGTTGTTGGAAGTGCTGTCATTAGAGGACACGCTTTCATCTCCTCTTCAAAGCTGTGAAGCAGGTGTGTTTCCCAGAACAATCCCCGCTCTATCCTCCAGTTTTACTTTAGACTTTCAGGTTCTTCACAGAGCTGGCCGATATGGCCAAAAAAACGTTATCACGATCAAAACTTTCATAGCAGTCATTATCAATAATCATCACGATGAATATCAAATCATTATTTCTTTCCAGTTCTTTCCCAGCTGATCTTTGGTCCTGAGAGAAAGTTGAGGAAACCAGATGGTTATTTGTTGTTTTAAACTACTCTTTATGGTCAGAACATGGCAAACACTTGCCAAGCAGTGGGACATTTTACAAAGTTAGAGTTAAAAAACAATTATAATCAACATGATGTAACACCTTTTTTTTCCAACATCAAAATGTGTGTGAATAAGATTAAGTAAAACAACAAATCATAGAAACATTTTGCAAGTGACAAAGCTGCAAAAACAATATAAACCCTAAACATAAAATAAATGTATATCACAATGATATTTATCGTGACATTGCAGTGTGGTAATTATCATTATTGTTGTATCATACAGCGCCAGTTCTTCAGACGGTAAATTAACCTTTTTTCTGTCTCCATTTTCTTCCATCTTTTGCTGTTTGAACAAAACATGTTGCATTTGTCTCCTCAAGCCCCTCGTTCGGGACCAGTCCTTAATAGCAATAGGAAAGGCTTATTCACGGTCATGATGTAATTAGTCCCTGTCCTCATCCCTTTGCGTTTAATTCAGAAGAGCACCCTGCACAAACTGTGGCAACAGGCTTAGACACAATAACAAGTTGACAGACTCCTCGCTGAGGGAACTTGATCTTAATAGAAACACGCATCCACAAACACACACACATACACACATACACACACACATACATGCTCAGTAGGCAGTCCTCGTCCTCTCGTGATCCCACCTCTAGCAGTTTCTGTCTTTTGTTTACTTCTTTCAGCTGGTTTTCAAGAGACATTTCTCTCAATCAGGTCGACCAAACAACGTGACCCATTTCAACATAAAGACACACCTAAAAGCTTTGGCTTTGAGGTTAAAAGACAGAAAGTATCCTCTGGGGTTGCAGGTTTTTTCTTTTTTTTTCCTTTTTTTTAAGATCTGGGGCAGCGGTGGCAACATGGGGGAAGAAGTCATCTAAAAATATGAACATCTCCAGGATATTATTTGTTATATATATGTTCAGTGGGTTAAAACAAGTGCACACACACCTCCCTCTCTCACTCCAAGTGTTTTTCTGTCTCTAACTCTCAGAGCAGTTTTTTTCATTTCCTAGGCTGTTATTGTTGGAGAACAAATCTCATCCCCTGCAAAGCAGCGGCCTTGTATTGTGTTCACTAACATAACTGCATGTGTGTACACTCCTGTGGAGTCACGCTGTTCATTGGAAGACTTAAGATGAACACATCTGGGTCTCAGTGTTGCTGTTGACCCTTGAGAACAGCACAGACATGATGGAACTAGTGTTTATTTATATACAGAGCACAGTATCCTCTTTTCTTCCATTTTTCTTGGGCCCATAAAGTACCAAAGCTTTAAGATTAGATGCCTTTTATTTTCTGAAGTGACTCTTCAAGATAGGACATACCAATGTCATCTAAATCAGCTTCTCACAGTGACATCCATACATTGCCCTATGGGAGGTTCGTACCCCCCATCCGAGCCTTTACAGAACACTGCCATCTGTAGCCTTCACCATTGTCTGTGTCTCCTCACAGAGTGCGTCCGCTCTGTCTCCTGAGATCCTATGAGTCATCAATCTCCCCTTTGGCCTCCTTTGTACTGAAGGAGACCTAGCCCTCCAACACTTTCTGGTAACTTAATAAGATACACGCTGACACGAGATATGCACCAATATACACAGAAATACAAAGACTAGTTCACACATAAGCATGCAATAGAGATTAAATTCCGCAAATGCTCAGAACACTGAAATCTGAGTTACCGTAACTATGAGAAGGAGCAATTGTGTGGTAACTCTCCACAGAGGCTCTGGTCCCATGTGTTTGAGAATCTGCAGAAGAAATCTGTTTTATCTGTGATTTTCATCACAGTTTGAAGTTCTATACTTTACCATCTGGGTTATTAAAGTTGAAGTTGCTTCTTTTTTCTTGGTGGAAAAAAAAAGGAGTGAACATACAGAATGTCTGACAGGCGTTGTCTACTATATGATGTAATTTATATAAAAAAAAAAAAAACCCAGTCCAAAGATGCCCATTTAAGTAAAAAAACGATGACTGAAATATAAGATGCACCAACAAGTGTTTATACTGTATTTATTCTCCTGATGAGACGTCCTGTAATATTCTATATCATCTTACAGTCAGCAAAAATCTCATAAAGACACCAAAACAAGGGTGAATTGATGCTGCCAAGTGTATAAAATCCTCATCTTCAGTGGGAATGATGTGAGATGAGCCAGAGACAGGCTGAGAAAGTCCAAAAAATCAAGAAAGTCAGAATAACATATTATTAACATATATTTGCTTACTTAAAACTACGTTATAATTTACTTCAATATTGGTAGATGTGCCACAGTAGCTGGTTTCCTAAGGCATATAATCCCACAAAAGCAGGCTTGTTCCTTTGCATATTGAATTATTGATAAACAGAAGGTGGGCTAAGCAGGGGAGCAGACTTCCAGATGGGACAATTAAAGGAGATTAACATGGTCCTCAGAAAAACTGTTCATCTTCACTTCCTCTCCTCCCCCCCGATATTGATGGAAACCTTTTACATATACATACAAATCCCTTGATCTTCACTTCAACACGTATGTGTTTTACCCCCTCTTGTTTGCCTCCATAATCCCAAAAGTTCATCAATATGCACTGCTTTACGGTGCGTTGTAAAATGAGTCAGACTAATAGCAGCCCTTCAGATTAGTTAACTGTTGCATTATGCTCAGATGCAAACCAGTCACATGCTGATGAGCCCTTTAACATGTGTCTAAATGAGATTTATGGTGGGCTAAACTGTAGGCAATTTCATTAATGCTCTTTTACATCTTGTCATGTACTCGAGCTTTTGTACTGGTGTAATATGGCTGCAGTGGAGTAATGAGTAGGACATCCAGAGGAGGATCTGGGTTCATCCACCCTGCTGTTGTGTCCCTGAGCAATTACACTGGATCCTTACCAGCCCGAGGGAGGCTGCTCAGTAACCAACCCCAACCTTTGACCTCTGCGTAGAGACTCAGACATTTCCTATGGGAGTCATATTACATTGTTAGATATAGAATACGCCTCAGAGTGGCTTCCAGCAGGTTATAGAGCAGCATGTGGTCAGCTGGTGAATTGTTAGTTGTTGTTTTTTTTTTTTTTAGCTCCGTGTTTTATTGCCTGTCATGTAGCAGCTGTATGGATGTGAAGATGGCTGTCTGAGTTGTCTGTTTTTGGTATTTTAACTTTTGACTAAAATACAAAGTAGCAGCCTGTCAGATAGAGGCCACAGAAAATTTGTCAGCCTTCTTCTCTCGTCTGAGTTTCTCTTTCAATGATGTCGCTGAGGGTGATAGAAAAGATCTTTCAGATGGTAGGGGTGTGAAACAGTTATGCAGCAGAAAACAGACATCATAAAATTGTGGTTTGGTTCTCTCACTACACCAAATGAAGGATCCAAAATCGCGTTGGTGGATGTGTTTGTGTGTGTGTAAGACTCTCTGCTCGTGCTCGTTTGGTCCCATCTGAACTTTCCAGAGGGTAAAAGAGGCTCCTGCTGTGCTCCTGTTTGACAAGTCTCTTCCTAAAATAGACCAGTTTGTGTCTGCGATCGGCTCCTATGGAATTGAGAACCAGCACGAATGCACCTCCACAGTCCCATCCTGCTGCAATAATGAATGTTTGAGGTGTTTCTATTCCGGGTGAAGCCCTTTCTCTCTCCTGTGTTACCCTGAGCCACCTCTCCAGTCAAAACTTTAGTTTTTACTTCTCAAATGATTCATTCATTATGTCCAATATCTGTTCTAACCGTGTTTCAAATGGAAAAAGAAAGCGTCACTTTTGCTTTGTCTTCTGTCATGCACTTCTTTAAGCTCTGTACTCTCATCAGCTCCAGTCCACCAGTCCTTTGGTAATTTCTCGTCTGCAGGGAGGATATTATTTTGATCCTTATAAAGCACTTTTATATTTATATTATTTAGATAAGAACAAGTCGTCCTAGGTCAGCACACAGGAAATTACAGATGTTGCATTTCACAGTTTCAGATGGCAAATATTTTATATCCAATAGTTAATAGGCTACATCAAAAAGAGAAGATGAATTTATATGCAACGTCATCTCTATAGGTCCCATATTGTGGAAATGCATTTCAATAGTTTTTTGTGTTTTTTATAAACTCCGAGGTGAAAATAAATGCTGTGAAAATATGAAGTCGCCCTCGGAAAGGCAGGGGAAAAATAAAACCAACAAGTCTGTAATAGACACATATAAACGGTAACTATATAAGTGCTAAAATATATGATCTTTAACCCAAATGTCCACATTTTTCTACAAGCTGTCCATCATACATTGTTGAAGCTCTTTAACGTTAGTTTTTAAGCTTTGTTTGTTTTTTTTAGCTAACAGTAAGTACTGTAGGCTAGATTTTATTAAGTGACAAACTGACCAACTTTGAGGTTTGAGAGAATTTCTGCCTGATTGTTTATACACAAAATCTTGCAGAGGCAAGACGTGACAGAGGCACTAGTCTCAGATGAATGTATCTCTGGAGATAAGGAAAGGGACAAAAAGAGGATGCTGAGGAGGAGTGAATCGTCAGGGAAAACAAGGGCGGAATGGAATACAACAATCTGGTGAGATGAGGAGCTGATACAAGCCGTATCTCTTGTCTCTTATCATGGCCAAAGTGAAATTGCTTGAAAATACGAAATTTGATTAGGTCAGGTGACAGGGAGGTAGCGTAGAAGGTACAAAAACAGCTGTCTGTGAAGATAAAGGAGGAGCTGGAGCAGAAAAAACACCAGAGATGTATGGGGGTGCAAGAAGACTAGCAGAGGTAGCCAGTTTACCAGTGGAAACGTAGACAAGACCAATGACTTTAACCTGTTTTTCAACAGGTATGCAGCTGCCCCCCTGCACCTTATCCTCCCTCCCTCTGCGTCCACCATCAGCATCTCATCCATTTATTTACACCTCTTCCCTGTCAGCAGGATGTACCGATTCATTACCTCTCCAATTTCCCCAGTGACCACCAAAAGAACTTTCTCCCCCCAACTTATCGGCCCGTGCCCCCTCCCCTCCCACTCCTGTCCTTGACTCTGCTGCCTGCGGACCCTCCATCATCATCACCGTGGATCGAGTTTTACGAGTTATGATTGCTTCTAGTCCTCTTTGCCTCTTAGCTCTCTGGAGTTCTACTGAAGATCTTCAGTATCAACAAGGTGCCTGCATCAGACATCTTATCTGCTTCATGTACCAAACAAGACACACACATTGTAGTGCCCCATCTGACTACAGGCCACTAGCACTTACCTTTACATACCATGAAAGCCTTTGAGAGACTTCTCTTGGAGATGATCTAGCCCCTTATTAGGCTGTCACTGGATCCACCTCAGAGTGGTGTGGATATCGCCATTACCTGCTGAAACAGTAGCCACTGACAAGCCAAGAGAAATAGTGAATCATTTCTTCACATTTCCCAGTGCTTTTAACACCAGCCAGCCACCCTGGCTACAGAGTTAGTCGTTTGCTCTGCAGGTAGACTCTCCCTTAATCTTGTGGGTTATGGACTACCTGACTGGACGTCCACAGTGCTCCATGGGAAACCATTTCGTTCCCTTTTCTCTTCAAATTGTACACCACTGAGTTTAAGTACAACACAGATGTATCCCAAATGGGGATGCGATGGAAGGAGGAATAGAAGAAGTGGCAGTGGATTTGTGGCCTCCCGTTACCCCCCTGTTCATTGGGAAGAGGATGTGGAGCTCACTCATAAGTATCTTGGAGTGCACCTGGAAAGTAAACTGAATGAATAAGAAGAGTCAAAGTAGGCCGTGCTTCCTACTTAACACCATGTTGTGGATGTTCTGTGGTGGCCAGCGCCATATGATGGAAGAGACCTGGTTCTGTTGCTGGACAGGAACTCGACACTCTGAGAATCGTGGCAGAGAGGAGAACATTTGTCGAGACTCCAGTCTATTAGAGATAATGTTAATCACCTACTCCACGGTGTTGTGGTCAGGCAAAAAGTGCATTTAGCTGCAGACTAATCGGCATAAAGTGTTCTACTGAACTCCACAGAAAATCCCTCTTCCCTACCGCCATCAAACTCTGACACTGCACCCTTTATCACAGCCCCCACAGTAAAAAATGATTTTCACATGTGCAATCATACTGTTTGCCCCTATTTAGTTGTGTGTG
>JAPQRN010000002.1:21232275-21273312 GCA_037367275.1 Coranthus polyacanthus | reverse complement strand
ATGCTGTAAGTCGGATTTCTTTGTTATTGATGAAGAGTGTAAAAATACTGTAGCATCCTGAGTGGGCATGTCGGAGGGTCACAGGCAATTTCCCCTTGGATCAATAAAGTTTCTTATTATTATTCTCCTAATGGTTATTATCTTTGCTCGAATGCTCCAAAGCTGAAGAACTATTACACAATCTACAACATCTCTTCCCACTGACTGTCTCTTATTATAAGGCACCACAGTATTACTGCACAGTAAGAGTGTACCCTACAGATGGTTTACACAAAATATAGGTTTTAATATCCCATCTGGTGCCGCTTAAGGATCCCACTGACATGCAAACACTACAGCACAAGAAGCTTTCTCAAATGTAATGTCATTCTTTCACGCACTGTAGAAATCCTATAACGGTAAAATCTCCAACACTGTCCTGCTCTCCTGCCGTCCTTATCCCCCATTCCTCTTCCATTCCTCTTCCATTTCCTGCAATTTCTGTTTCTCTGCTGGGGTTGTTTGTTCAGCTTGTCACTCTGACATCATTTCAGTGGGATGAGGACAGTACAGTTTACTGTTGCCCTGTTAATCCGCTTTTCAGACGCACAAAGCAGAACGAAAAGATTTCCCTGGCTTTTAACTATGAGCTACAATTCAATGTTTCTCTTTGTCTTTGTGTTTGACAAATGGAACTATATTCAGCATAATTATAAATTCAGTGTAAGGAGAGAATATACTACATTTGTGCAGTTCATTATCGGATGTTATTACCCACAGCCTTCGTACAGCGTCATTATTTGTCATATTTTTTGCCATTTTCATTCAATAACAGGAAATGACCGAGTTGCATTTAAAATGGTGTGAAAACTTAGTAAATAGACCATCTTCTGGGCCATAGACTATAAAAAAACCCAGCAAAAAACACAGTTATGAGCAACATAGGTTCTCCAAGTAGTATATTTTTAGTCCCTCCCACGCACACGGTCCTGCTGCCATAAATACCCACAAGAACATTAAATATGTGGCTCTGAAAAGCCCCACCTAATACACTTTGATTCCTGTTTGGGTGGTTTCCTAAAAACTATTGTGCTCAGACATTTTAGGAGATTGCGTTGCCTTTTACAAAAATTGAAATGACTGATGGGAAAAAGTCTTCAGCAGGAATGCAGGAACTAATCATCTTGGGATTAAGTGGTACAGTAGGTAAATCATATTAAAAGGTTAGCTGTCATCGATTAAGTTATTTTAATAGTTTATTGACCACAGGAAAAGTAGAAATTAAGACCAACATTACCAAAATACACAATAGGCTTCTATCTATGTAATTTAGTGTCTCATGTACATAATAGTATAGTCAAGTTTCAATCCAAATTCAAAATGTTGTTTTTTGGGGGCGTGGTTAGACTGCAGATTTATTCCACAAACCAATTAGACAAACAATCCCAATCTGTTGTCACACCAAAATTAACAAGCTGTCGTTACTACTGGGCTAAGATAATGTAACGTAATAAAGCTATAACTGCTATTAGATTACATTTAAGGTTATCTATCGAGCTAACACATTTTGCTAACACATTTCGCCCACTGAACTGGATACGACTCTGCAACTCTGAACCGTCGCCAATTCCCCCAGTGGACACTTATGGTACTGCAGCAAAAAAAAATCCCCTGCAGCCCAAAAAGCATTTTTTCATAGAGCACAATGATAAAAGAGACATCTGTAAAACTGCTGGGGGTGAGGGCAGTAAAGGAAGCAGAATTAATATGGAAGACAGAAACTTTTTTGGCTTAAGTGCCAAAGAGCAGCTTTCCATTCCAAAGAACAGGTGTCATTTAGGGGTCTGGAATTCAGCCAGAATTGTGTATTGTGTATTAGCTTACACTACTAGCTAATGAGATGTCAATCGAAATGTGATCTGTCATGCCTACACGGTACTGTGCAATGCTCTAAAGAGCAGAATGTGCCGTTTTTGGACGAGGCTTTGCAATAGTTATAGTTAATTGTTTTCTTTCTGATTTTTTTGGATTTATAATGAGACACTCAACTTTGACATCACATATGCATTTTCACAATTTCAAGCGAGGCTTTCCAGAGGCTTCAACCTCACCACCATGTCTAGTACACTTTTCTACGCTGCTTTACGGATACACTCAGAGATGCAGCAGCCATCACTTACCTTCAGCCCAGGTGGAAGCGACAGCTGCCTCACGTGCTTCTGTACTCGGTAGTCTGTATTTACTCTGTAGCTCTGTCTCTGTCAGCTCCTGCTGCTGATGTTTTGGTCTTAAAGAGAGAAGACACATCTGCTCTCCCCCACAAGCTAGCTGACTAGCATTAGCATCTTCACAATTCACCCAGGGGGCATCCTACCAGCGTGAGCATTTACATAGGCATCATTAAAAGCATGATCTACACTCAGAGCCGTCACTGCCAGACAGCACCTCTTTGCAGCAAAACTGGGGAACGTGTTAGGAGTGGACATCGCCCCTATTGAAAACACTATTCATCAGACAGCCTCATTTGCACCCGGCTTATTATTCATTGTATAATCTGCTCTGCATTCACCGACTTGGCTTAGTGCTCATTTAACATGCTTTGGTGATGTCTTCTCCTCTTCCTACTGGCAGCCTTTGATAGGCCAGAAATGAGCAATATGAACAGTTTTGCGACCAACCAAATCTTTCCTCATTTGCAGGATTTGATCAGGCCAAATTTAGCAAAGATAAACTCATCTCAATTTTCGGCCCATCTCCAGTAGAGGTCACTCCATGAATCTACTGTTGCTGTTTATGAGGGATTATATCCTTTGACATTTAGCTCAGCTGATTTAGATAAAAATAAAAGGGGGGAAAAAAAAACCTTACAAAAAAAGCTCCACCCAATAATCATTACTCATTCTCACTCACTCTCACTTCCTGACACTTGGAGACAAGCCACAAATTAATGGAAAAAATTGAATAAATTAAGGAGGAGGCATAACAAATGCAGATGATGCCTTAAATACTGATCATGAGCAGTCTCTGTGGGGTGTGATGAAAATTATGTGAATCCTAATTTTCTTTTTACCGTACATGCTGCCATATGAGGCATGAGTATCTTTTGGGAGAATCGCATCCTTTAAGTAGAACTCACTTTAGAGTTGTTTTTTTTTTTACCATTGTAAAGCAACTGAAGCTGTTTTGGTGGATCATTGTGACAATGTTATTTCTATACTTTTATTTGTCAAGAATGAGTGCAGTCAAATTTATAGTTTCACTTTTATAACAAGTGCAGAAAGTTGGGATGTCTCCAGTTGTCCCACCTCTGTGTCCTCAGTAATAACCCTCCTCCTCCTCCTCCTCTGTGATTCTCCCTTTTCCCATATTCCTTTGCTCCTTTACCAGTGGTGGGGTCAGTGGGCCTGTCCTCTCCACTGGAGCCAGTTGGAGTGACGAATGGCAACACAGCAATGCCAGCGGCCTGCAGCGCAAACAGTAAACAGAGTGAGGGTGGAGGAAGAGAGGCAGAGGGGTGTGATAAGACGGGGGAAATGAAGAGCAAGAGTAAATAAGGAAGAGGAATGGAGGGCTCGCTGCAAAGGACAAACTCTAAAGGTCAAAAAATGTGTGGGCGATCTCTGACAGAAATAGATCAGATCTGTGCTTAGATCTTAAATTTATCTCACTGCTTTCAACACAGAAATGAAGGATTGTCCCCATGATCTATGTGTGCTGCAGCCGGGCCTAATGTGCGCTTGTCTTTTTTATCTCTCCCTGCTCTATCAGTTGAAAATTAATATAGAGCTTCTGTTTACCTCACCGAGGAGTCCAGATGGGAACAAAGTGATCGACAGCATTTTTCAGCATGCAAAGTGCATTCACGTCTGTCAGCATATAACAACGTTGACGTCACCGCCACGCTCACTCTCAATTATCCTTATCTTAGCTTTGCGTGAGGTATTAAAAATGCATTAGACTCTAGCGCAATTATGATAGCCCTGCCAGTTGTGAATAATACATATTTAATGGCGAGTAATGCAGATTATTGCAAACAGTTTAATTGCATTTTAATTCCCTTAAGATCCCGCCTGAAGTGAAAGGGTGACAAGGAAATCATTAAGTGCGTTAAAAATCCACTTTTCACGTGACCAGGTGTGCCCAGCTATTTTCAAACAGCATGTGACCGCAGAGGACAGTTTCCTCTAAATGTGACATTAGTCTGACTTTGGAGTGGGTTCTGTGATATTTACAGAGTATCCTTTGAGTGTCTTTTTTTTTTTTTTAAGTTGCCATTGCTTGATACTTACATAAGGCGCTGTCTCTCCCCTTGCCCCTTCCTTTCTCTCTCCCTGTCTCAGTAAATCATTCCCCCAGGGCCTGTCATTAGCATCATCTGAAGTTGCCATGTCTAACATCACTGCTCCGACGTGCCAATCTGAAAAGACAGTATCACTTTGAGAGTCTCACAAGCTCTCTACAAGGGGGGGTAGAGAAAGGAAACTAATTCTCTGTGTTTACAGAGTGTGGCTGACATTGCAGGGACTCTGGTTTGGGCGCTGGAGCAGGTGATAGCAGCACTGCACCATAATCACATACACACTCTTACACATGCACACACACATACATACACATGCTGTCTTGTCGCCACCTCAGACATCACTCTGAATGATGTCAGTCAAATTAATTGCTGTTCCCTTCCCGTGGCACGCTTGAGGAGGTTTCACAGAGGCAAGGACAGTCCGGGACCCAGAGAAAGCGGGCTTTAAAGGACAAGTGTGTGTGAGTGTGTTTGTGTGTGAGAGGCAGAAAGAGCGATCATCACAATATTTATAGTTTTTCATATTTCTAATGAGCTTGAACTTAATTTGATGAAAAGATCTGCCGTGTAAATCTTTTGAGACTCGCAGTTTAATGAGATTCGTTTGTGACTGTGTAATCGCTTTAAATTGCTCATCTGACAGTACGCAGCCGCTGTTTTTACGCTGAAATTCATCTAATTCAGATTTCTGTGGATATGACGGCACATCTACAGAGATGTTCAACGACGTAAGTGAACAGAAACTTCATTTAGCTTTGTTGCTTTATCATTTAAAACAACAGCCAGTATGCAGAGGCCGATGTGGACAGTGTTGAGCTTGGTCACGCAAAGTAAAACCCATCACACCTGTGTCTCCTTTCACACATCCACTACCCCCACTCCTCATTCAATCATCTGAATAGATTAGGGTCTGCAGGCTCTTCTGACAGGTGCAGCCAGGGTTTTTGCTGGGTCAAAATGAGGCAGAGATGGCTCAGTTTTTACAAGAAACATATTTTAGGAGTTGTACTAATTATATGATTGATGTAACCAGTACTATTTTCTGTTACTGTTATCTCCTAGTGTAATGTTTAGACAGACAGCAACATTTGACCATTTTCAACTTTAGAGTTAGATCTGAAATAACAATCAGTCAGTTGACATCTGAAAAAAAAATACTAATATATGCTGCAAAGGTGAAACCTGGAGGCGAATTGTGATGGGGATTTGTCACTATTTTAAGATATTTTATACAAATTGACATAACATGAACCTAACATACCTTAACCCAGGCACATACCTCTGCCACGCTTCACCAATTCATAAACTTAACCCTATACCCAAAGTAAAAGAGGGTGCCCTGGATCATGTAATTTAATCACCATCAGTTTAGCACGATCGAAACTTGTTTTGTGTTTCCCCGAGGAGACATCCGTCAGAGTTTTGTTAAGAGCTGGAGGTGGCACGAAATTTGATGGAGGTGGTAATTCTGTTTGCAGGAAAAACCCTGGCAACTTTAAACCGAACCGCTGAAATTTAAATTATAGTGACCCCTTCTGTTTTATGATCTCACAATCAAGCGAAGATGGCACCTTCAGTCAGTCGGTCATTTTAGGGTGAAAATGACCAAATGAAAAAAGGGGACCACAGTTGGGATAAAGTGAGGACACTGTGGGTGCCCTGCTTTAATATTCAAGGCTATCCACTACTCCAGATTGAGCCTTTTACTTTCCTAATGACAGTAATACATCACAATATTGGACAGATGCATGACCGTTAATGTAAGAGTGAAATTTTGGCCCGTTAGTTTTTACCTTGTGTAGTGCTGTGTGAAAGGCACTTCAGGAAGTTTAATGTGCAGAGGTCAAAGATATAAAGCTGATCAATCACGGTATAATGACACAGTAATAAAAGTGGACATATATATATATACATATATATATATATGTATATATATATATATATGTCCACTTTTATTCATACTTTTCACTAATATATATATATATATATACACACACTTTCAATAATCTGTGCAGTGTTTGCTTGAGACACGGAAGCAAACACTGCACAGATTAATGAGCTGTTTCTTTTGATTGAATGTGCTGTTATGAATCTGACAGAACATGTACGCAGTGTTCAAACCTCTGTAACACTATCGCAAATGAAGCATGTTAAAAATAAATACAGTAAAACAAATGAGAGGTAACCGTTGATAATGACGGCAGTGCATCCTGCTCTAATCAGTACATAATTTAATGGATAATTCTGCTCTGAAAACCTGGATCTTACCTCTAATATTATGCTCATGAAGATAAGTGTTGTGAGCTGGAAAAAAAGGATTTTGCTATAAAATTATCTAAAAAGACAAGAAATGTAAGCAGTTTTTCAACAGGTTTTAAATAGCTTAACCAAACATACACCGTCACAGAAAATTAAAGTGATAGAAATATTTATGACTTCCTTTAGAGTTCACAAAACGACTCAACTTTGACCTACCATACTCCCTTTGGTTACGTGTCCAAGGGGTGGGCTCAAATTTTTGGACTGCAAATAAAATTTGGAAATAAATTCACATATCTGTCAGAAATCTAAACTTCACAGTGTGTACCCGCCTTGTATCCAAGGGGGGCGTTTCTAAAATGCGCTGTCGCCATCGCCTCAGAACGAATCGTCAGCCTTTGTAAAGTAATGCAGCTGTAGAAACATAGTGTGCTGTGTTGGGAGGATAATCATCGCACCATACCATCTGAGAAGTAACGCGAGGAAGCTTTTGTAATTTGACCTGAAAATAACGGAGGCAATTGTGAGGCTTCTTGCTGACTTTGTGAAATGCAACTCTCTTTCCTTTTGCCTTTTCACTCGGCTGAAAACAGCAGAGTTTGAGTGAAGGAACAGATTGTTTATTCTACACCATAAATGAATATGTATTTGACTGGATTTGAACAAATTATTTCTTAGTTCTTATTTATTATCTAGAGGAGATTTTTTTGTGCATTACTGTCCCGTCAAATGTGACTGTAATACTGTCACTGTGTAGCTTTCCTTTTTTGTGGTTACAGTGTTTTAAAAACCACGAGGAACGACAAGGAAAAAAGGACCCGACCAGTAATAAACTAGAAAGACATTTTAATGGTTTACTTTAATCAATAAATTAAAACGTATGGACTCCAACATAATTAAATCAATTAAAGCTTTGATTCGAGCACAACACTGCAAGACACCACAAGTCAAGCAAACCTTTGTGTTTCAGTCTGTCTTTTCCTTAAAAGAGGTCATCAGCTGCTGTTTATGAAAAATACAAGAGACACAGTAATGTGAGACACATCCATAAAAACCACTCTAAGCAGTGACACAGAAATAATTTATCAGGTGTCTGTTGACTAAATTTGAAGTTATGATGATGTGATATTTGGATGAGCTCTAAATAAAAATTGTCATGTCTGATGTTTATGTCATTACATTTTGACTCCCACATTTCTAAAATCACAACACTGACGGAAAGAAGCCCAAATGTAAAATCAAATTGATTTCCATTCTAGCTTTAATATTAAGTCACTAGCGGATGTGTTTTACCTACATGTCTGTCTGTGCGGAAACTTGATTTGGGTTGACGCTTTAACTCATCCTTGCAGAGTGCAGGAACTTAACTGAATGAGTAACGTTTCTATTTGTGGTCATGTCGTTTGCTGTAGTGAGAATGCTGTGTGCTGCAGTTACACTGCATTCGGAGGAGCATGTTTTGACAGTGTTTGTGTTTGTGTACGTGTGTGTGATGCTATTGAAGAGAGCAGTGTCTGACAGCATTAGGGTGCAGGCTGCCCAGTCAGGAGATTATCTATCCCAGGGGCGTGTCAGCACCGCTGTGCTCCCAGCTCCCTGGTACAACAGAAACAGACTTAATCTCAATCCCCAAATCCCCTCTCATCGTCGAGGGAGATCCTTCCATCTGAAGACAGTGTGGAAACCAGGGTGAGCGTGGCAAGCTCACTCTGATAGTCAGGCAAGGCCACTCGCCTGATGCAAACATGGGTACATATAGCACAAAGAGGAATGTCCTCATTTGGAGTCAATCAGGCCGGCCTCAGCAGGAAGGCTTGGACTCTTATTAGGGATGAGTCAGTCCTGTGAGAGAGTCGTGAGTCATTTCTTGTTTAGACTGACCGTCTCCATGTTGTGGCCTCCTGGATACAGTCTGTGGCAGCCCAGCAGGATGGAGAAGGCCTTGCGGAAATCTGCATTGAAGGCATAGATGATGGGGTTGAGAGAGGAATTAGCCCAGCCGAACCAGACGAACACATCAAACGTGGTGGGGCTGATGCATGGGAATGCCTCCCCTCCACTCGACTTTTCACAGAAGGGCACCATGCAGTTGAGGATGAAGAACGGTAGCCAGCAGCACACAAACACCCCCATGATTACAGACAGAGTCTTCAATACCTTGGTCTCCCTCTTGAATGTCATTTTGAAAGAGCTCTCGGACTCTGCGATGCTGGACCCTCCGCCCATGCTGTCGTGTCTGTTCTTGGCACTTTCTGCTGCTCGCTCCAGGGCAGAGATCCTCCTGATCTGTCTGTGGGCAATGCGGTAAATCTGGGTGTAGGTGGCCACCATGATGACCACAGGAATGTAAAAGCTTATCAGAGAGGTGGAGATTGCGTAGGTCCTATTCAGGCTGGAGTCACAGTTTTCTGGGCTGCCATAGGATGTAGCATTTGATCCCAGAGAACCAGAGGAGCCAGTGAGGGAGGTGTAAGATGTAGTCTGGGCCTTGTGCCAGTTGAGTTGCACCGGAATGAAGGAAATGAGAACAGACAGTGTCCAGGCAACACTGATCATTACATAGGCCACTCTGGGTGTCATCTTCCTCTCGTAGCGAAAGGGGCTGGAGATAGCCCAGTAGCGATCCAGACTTATCACACAAAGATTCAAAATGGACGCTGTGGAGCACATAATGTCAAAAGCCACCCAGGTGTCGCAGAAGGAGCCAAAGGGCCAGAAGCCAGCAATCTCCGTCACCGCCTTCCACGGCATCACCAAGATGGCAACCAAGAGGTCTGACACGGCCAGCGAGATCACAAAAAAATTGGTGACTTTAGTTCGCAGATGGCGAAACTTGGTGACAGCAGCACAAACTAGAGTGTTTCCCAGCAAGGTGGTGAGAATAAGCAAAGAGAGAAAACACCCAGTTAGGACGCGGCTTGACGGTGCCTCATCCAAAAACCCGCTGTCAATGACAGTTGTAAAGTTCATGAGATCCATCCCGGAACATGTGTGGGTTGGGGAGCGTTTGTTTATGTCATGCTGAAGGTTAGTCCTACATCATATCCAGAAGAGTAGAATCTAGGAGGCGTCTTTGCTCCAGCGATACATCTCCATCTCCATCATTGTATCTTCTGACAAATGATGAAGCTTGAAATGTTTGTTGTGAATTCCCCCTGGGCCAGACATTTGCCCCCTGACTTTGTGGATTAGATTTTACATCATTTGAGCTGCAGTGCTGAAGAGGAAGTGGAAATCCCTTAGCGTAATGACTGGATGTGAGCTCTATCCGGTTTGTTTGTCCCAAACTCTGTGATTTCAGGAATCCTCTGTCTGTTTATTAAAGTCATCAGCGGCCCTGGGGGGTAAAGAAATCAATTACATAACACTGGGGATATTTGTATTAATATTTCTGTCACAAAAATACTGCATGTACTTTTACTTTTTTCTTTTTTTTTCTTTTTTCTTTTTTTAAATCCAAGCTCTCATTTTTATTTATTTACATGCCACATCCAATTTCTCCTTGAGCTGTATGAGCCATAGCAATTATTAACGCTTGATTCTAATCAAGACCTATGTCTACCGAAATGATGTCTTTCCAGTATACTATCAATACGTATCTTGCTCACCTCTTAATTGAAGAGATGCGGTCAGCTGTAGCTTGATTTTGTTTTATTAAAAAAATGTCCCATCGCCTCCATAGAGCTCCATGGCGCAAATTCCAGCCAAAAGGCATCCAGTCTCCATGTCCGTCAAAAACAAATCGCACGACAGTCGTACTATGTCAACAGGAGGCTCAACATCACAAATGAATAATAAACGCAACGTGGTTCAAATGTCACTCCAACCACAGCAGCCCTTGCTCCGTGCTGTCTCGGTGCGCGTCTGTGACCAAATCCCAGAGACTGTGCGTTCCGGCGGCTCAGTTTCAGTCCGGAGCGCTGACGTTGTCCCATTCAAGAAAAAGTGAGGTAGGATTGAAAGCATGTGACTGTGGCCCTTTGGCAACTAACTGTGCTGTAGTGCGTAATGTACAGCATGGTATATCAAAGAACACTGTACTGTGTAGACTTGAATTGAGTGCAGATATTAGAGGTAAAAGCAACAAAACAGTCAAACAAAACAGTTATCCACACCAGAATACAGCGCGCCTCTCCTTTTCCTTAATTTCACATACATCTGCGCCGTGCTGTAGTTTAATTAAATTAGGATGCAGGTTATAAAACTAAATCAGGACACCAGCCAAACGTGCAGGCCAGTAGGTCGCTGAGGCCACCTAATGGAGGAAGAGGAGAGTTGCATTTGTACCAAGAAGCTGAAGGTAAAACAGCCGTTGCAGGGGTTGTACTTGCATGCAGCATTTTAATGAATGAAACTGAGATTTTGTGAAAGACAAGGTTTATGCCCGGTGAGAAGATTAGATCAAAAACCCACATTCTTCATCCTCCTGTGTCGCCTTCATGTCCAGACCAATGTCACTTTCAGCTGCAGTACAGTGCCTGTCTGCTCTGACCGATAAATCGTGCCTTGCTTATGAAAAATTTCTGCCAACATCTGTCATCATACCCCCATGCTGTTGTTCAGGCAGGTCCCCTGCATGCAGAGGATGAGATGCAGAAAACAATTGTGTGGCCTGTGAGGGAAATTAAACAAATGTAGTCTAAAATCATGCATTATAGTATTAAATTTCTATGCAACCACAAAACCACTAGTCTGTTAAATAGGGTAACTATTATGTTGTTTTAATTCTCTTTCTATGACGGCGAGGAGCACACTGTTCTGAACATTATATTTGCTTAGGGAAACTCTCTCTCTTACTTGCGAGTATTTTTCAAAATCTACTTGTAAGGTGTAGTCTGAGTCACTCACTCAGGTGAGTGTGGGCGGTGGATGGAAACTGCAGGAAAGTAGAGGTGTGGCCAAGAAAGAGGAAATCTACCGAGAGAGAGAATGTATTGGAGCGGGATGAGCGAGCAGAGGACAGAACGAGCAGGAATGTAAAAGGACCCATGACACATTATTTACTGAAGCAGTCGGGGGAAGTATCAACCCATTTGTGGCATTCCTTCATCATAACAGCAGGAGGTGTTGTGTCCTTCCCATCTCCCGGTCTTATTTGTTGAACATCAAAGATAAAGGCGCCAGACTGTGTCAAGAGTTCAAATGTCAGAGGTGAGACCAGGCGAGGTGAGCTGAGACGCGCTGTAGCCGTACTCCAGAGCGTCTCTTTCCACCTGCCTCCTGCTCTGCTGGTTTTGTGTGTTCAAAGGTGCAGCTGCTGCTCCACTAACTCATGTCCGCAGTTCAAAGGCTCCAGGCGACACAAGAGGCTACTGCTGCTAATACTGAACCACAGTGGGTGTGAGTTTCCCAAACATGTTGAGGACCAGATCCTCTGAATTCTGCTTTTCTAACACTGTACTAAAGACAATTCTAGACACCAAAGTGAAGTTGATGTGGCTTTAAAATGTCTAAGATCTCATGTGCAGCCGTTAAAGTCTGCACAGGAAAACTCCAGAGTGCTTTTTTTATCTGATGCTTGATGACAGGTACCCAGCCAGCCGTAAAACACACAAGTGCTGTGAGTAAGACAGCTGAGAGCAGAACACGGCTGTTTGAGTCCGGGGTTCTCAAACACTTTGAGACCAAGGATCCCTTACAGGAGAGGACATTTTCTTCAAAATCGTAAATACAAAATATATAAATCGTAAATCAAAATACACAGATTAAGCAGACGCTGACTCCCACTTGTATTCTAATATTAATGCACATTCAGACCTGTTTCACGAACAGAAAGACATTTTAATTTGAATCACATTCATACCACTTCTGGGGTCATTTTATTTAAACTACATTTGGACTTTTTCAGAAAATGAACAGTTGCAAGACTGGTGTCAAATCATTGGCAGAAAGCTCTGAACATAATGTAACACTGTTAAAGAACACATCATGACAATTAATCCCAGCTATCTAGTAGGCTACAAGCCGGGCTAAACGGAAGGAAAGGTTCATTGAACCCTGAATGAAGTGAGTGACAGACTGGCGCGATGTGTCGCAATCAGTTTCTATTGGCCCACAGCCAATAGATGTAATGGACACAGATATGCTTGTTTTATTGGAGAAAGTTATCCCCATTTGTAGATATGCACAGTTAAAGACACAATACAGTTTTAGAATTTATAGCAACCTCCGGGCTTCTCTGGACCCCACTTGGAGAACCTTGGGTTTAAGGAATCAGAATGTCCCTTAAACACGTGGAACCACGGTCTTCTGTCTGTGCTGATGCTGCATCTTTGCATGTGTTTTTGTAGGTTCATGTGGGCCCATGTGCGCTGACATAAAAAACATTTTAGCTGTGCACTACTCTGCACATGGGAGCCAGAGATATAACAGACACTGGAGGCTCGCTCTCGTTGCGGCACTTCATTTGGACGAAAATGAAGGTGAGGAACAGTTCTGTCTGTATTCTCTGCTCCACACGTGACCCGTTATTGAAAATGGTGCTTTAATACAATATTTTTGTCAATTGTTCAGACATTTCAGCTGTCGAAAAGGGTATACGACCACTCAGTGAGAAAAGAAATGTGTAATTAGATGATTTATTGGATGACAGCAGCACAATGTTGAAGGAAAAGAAGTAACCATGTTCACAGTGTGAATATAATTTGAAGACGTCCGGTCGGCTGAATATATCATCAGCATAAAATATCAGAGGATATCAGTTGTTGCATATCAATAAATAAATGAATAAATAAATAAATAAATAAAACTGAAATAAATCAGCATGTGCAATGCTAATAAAAGTATATAAATATAAATATAAAATATATAATAAAAGTCCTCCGTTCAATCATGCATAAAAATGTACTGTATATCTAATACATTGGCATTAACATTAGGTGCCCAAACAAAACACAAAACAGGGGCTTAACCTTGTTTAGGATTGTTGTTTAGCTTCAAGAGGAAATTAATGTGTTGCTGAAAGGGCTTCATACTTCTCCGTTTTGGTTTTGTGAAGTTTGAGGTGCATCTTTCATCCTTTTAGAAGGAAACAAAGAGAGGTTTATGTCACAACACCAGTGAACAGTAACGACACTCTAAGTTCTCACACAATCATATTTTGTTGGCTAACCTGTTCTCGGTCTTGTTTCAGCTCATTGAGGTCTCCTGTAATTTCTTCAATGAGGTCCTTCTTCTCCTCAACTATCGTCACATTTATGAGAAAGAGTTCCAGCTGCTTTATGAAGACATTCAGACAGCTTCTCTGCAATGGAAAAAATGACAGGGTCTAGTCATAACACTTCATAAAACAAAATACATAACTTCATCATGATAGACAATAAAAGGCAGATGTGGGAAAATGCAGGACTTACTGCGTTTTCCTGCATATGCATGGATGGCACCTCAACAGCGCTCCACTGTACGGACAGAAAATACATTTTAATTAAATGTACGAAGCACAGGTTACTGTTTTAAGAAGCAGATTATGAGATTAACCTTCCTTACAAGTGAAGTGTTTGCAGCATACTTTGACTTTACTCTCAGATGCATGAGAGTAAAGTGCTATATTTAAAAAAAAAAAAAAAAAAGAAACAGTGGTCACATCAACGCGTTATACTCACAGATGTGATATTGACTGTCTTGTTCTTGTAGAGGCGGTTGAGGGTGTTCAGTCTCGTTACGATGTCTTTGGTCAAGTTGAAGTCTATTGCTGAACTGTAGCAGAGAGGCAACAGGACAACAAGCGCAAACACAGACTTCATCTTGTGGCGTCTCTTTCTCTCTCTCTTCCTTAAACGCTTGTTGTTATAGGTGTGAGAACTGATGTGATCAGTGGCTGCCCATTTTTATACAGTGAGGAAAAGGAAGTCTTTGATGTCAGAATTTTTACACCTACGTGGAAAAGTGTGTGTGTGTGTGTGTTTTTTTTTTTTCACAATTAAACATAGCATGAGCACTTTTTCTTTTTTTTTTTTTATGCACATTTTTTAATCTTAATTTTTTGCCTGTATCTTGGGGCCAAAGCAACACCAGCAGAAGAAGCCAATTCATGACCTCTGGTGAGAGCAGCAACTTGTTTTACAACATTCTGTAAATGGTGATCTTAATATGATAACTGAGGCCTCTATTACAAAATTAAACACAATGTCTAGGAACTGTGTTTATGATTTTTTTTTTTTTTGAGGAGTGTAGGGGTGTCTCACCTTTTTTGTCTTTCTCTCCCCCTGGGGGACTCCACTTGTTTTTATTAGTATTTGAATTTCTATAAATGGACAACGTCCTGTAGAACATCGCTTACTGCTGTAACCTGTGCGTTTGCATTTAATTTCGAGGTTAGGTTAAGCATATACCGCTGTGTTATATTTTATAGCGTAGTTAAGGATTATGGTTACACGTTACACAATAGAGGCAGGTTCACATAATGTGCTGTGTTGGAGATTTGTGTTATTTTGTCTTTCAACTTTACGTCTTCACCTATACTGAACATTATATTTTTCACAGACCTGTAGTTTATTTCACGTTTGTGACTTCTGTAGGATACAATAGGCCGCATTTGCTGAACTTTATCAAATGTAGATTGGGGAAAGAAGGTGGGTCCTCTCAGTGAAATTATCTAAAAAATGGACAGATCCCTTTCAGTCAATGCTATGAATCGTATGTCAACTATTTACCACGTTTTCTGAGTACGTCTACACAACAACCAGTGATCTCACTGCCTGCCCATTACGTCAGCTGTTAGAAATAAACTTGATTGAAGTGGTGTTTCTTAGACCACGAGGAACGACCATCGAGAGTAAGAAATATCGTGCAACGAGTAAAAGGAAGTTCATTCTTGAAGAGTAAGAGAAACTATAATTGACAGCTCTTCTGCTTTTTTTCTTCTTTTTTTTTTCACCTTGACTCCCAAAGCGTCAACACCTCATTTTCAGCGGTCATAATAATGAGGGTAATTATAAACCTTGGGTGAGTTCATGGTTTCTGTCCAATGGATTATTAAAACTCATGACTCAACATCTATGCCATGGTACTTTCATGCTAAAGTAGGCGTGGGTGGGGTGATGTGAGGGGAAACCCCACACAGACTGTGGTCAGTGCAGTGCATTGCACTGAGGTCAGTGACACAGTTTCACCTGAAACTCCCAGCGCTGTGTACGAGAAAAAGGATTTAAGTGAACGTATTTACCGAATTAAATGTACTTACTTTCTAATAATTGTAATACGTATTATCACGACACAAATAATACCGGAGGATATATAAAGCTATGCAGTGGCACAGAGCTGGGAGATATTGATAATAATGTTGCGAGATGCTTGTTGCATCATGATAAACGTTTTCATATCAGTTGATATCAATAACTATGACAATCATTTCTTTCCAGTTTACAGGCTGATTTTTGGTCCTGAGTGAATGTCAAAGGAGCCAGACAGCTGTTTGTGGTTTTAAATTATTCATTAAAAGACGTGACAAAATGAAAATGACTTTTTTTGTTTGGTTTGTTTGTGTTTTTCTTTTTGTCACTATTGGTTGCACAGTTTTACAACAAATGTCACAGTTTCATATGACGCAAAATAACTGCACATTGAACATTGGTAACATGAATATTTATAGAGAATTATTTGATTTGGTCTTTATTCAGTCCCTGGAATAAGACAAAATTAGACAATGAAACCTAGAATTTAAAAAAAGAAGCTATTTTAACAAAATCATGTAACACTGACCTCGATGGTTAGGTCATTTGAGAGTTAATAATAACGCAAGAAATGCTAAATATATGATGAATAATTTACAAAATGCACTTTTCCTCAATGTAAGCTGTTGTATTACTGCAGATTTTGTGGCTGCAGCTTTGTGACTCATAACTGTTTCTAATGTGGGGATGTAGCTGCAACATTTAGCAGCTGTCATCATGAAAGTCACTGCTGTGCTTTTGTCTCGACACCATCAGTGGATGAAGAATCAGATAAGGCTGCAGGTGTCAAACTTGAGGAGGGTTGAGAGGAACATCAGACCTCTTCTGCACACCGTAGGGGAATCTTTGCACCGGGGAAAGAAGTTACAGAAAAATGGCAGAAAATCCAGATTTGTCATTTCATACAGTCACAATTCCCATTCAGGCTGAGTTCAAAAGATTATTCTTACTGAAATGTAAACTTGTATTGAATTCACAAGTGTTAGTTAGAAGGTTGTTTGTGTATAATCTGTCTTTTTTATTTATTAGAATATTGGTATGCCATCTTTTTAATTATTTTTACTCTTGAAGTGATTGCACTTTTCTTAGTATAGTACTTGTTTTTTAACCGCTGCTGTTTTTTCATCGCAATTATTGTTTTTATTTGTGCTCACTGGTCCTGAGAAATGCAATTTCGTTCTGCTTTATGTGTATTTGGTATCGATATGGTCCCTTTACTGTCCAACAGAAGCTTATTATTAGTAAGCTTTTCCATTTGCATGACTTTCTGGTCTTATGGGAAACGTTTTACCTCGTTCACACCTGTGTGCGTGTGGTAGAAAATCACACAGAAAAAGACACTTACCTCAAGTGATGTTTGCAGTGTGACCTAATGGAAGTATGAATGTGTGTGTGAGTGAGTGATATTTCAGGGAGGGGGCTGTATATTGTGTTGCTTGTAAATGTAGTTCAAGTGTGTGAACATGAGACTGCTGACTAAGGAGTGTGGAAAAGTTTAGCCAACTCATAAGAGATTGTGTGCTGATAAAATCTAAATCTTGCAGTTCCGTTGCAACAACTTTTAATTTTGAGGTTGTCTCCATGAATGCCTCATTTAAATTAAATGTGTACCTGAAAGTGTAATGGAAATGTGTTGAGAGCTAAACATAATTCCTGTGAAGTCTGCTTTTCACTTTACTTGCTGTGTCATAAAGTACATGCAGGCAACGTCGCTAACAAAGAGAAAGTTATCGGTGAAATCTCTCTGCGTGTCTGTGTGCACTGACTTTGACTCTAATGTAGCCAAACAACTTCAAAATTTTGTAGCACTATGTTACCTGCCGAAGGCAAACTGGGTATTGTTTGTGTGTGTGTGTGTGTGTGTGTGTGTGTAAATTCACAAACACAGCAATCTTTCTGAAACTCAGTACGTAAGTAGGCCGAGTGAATATGTAGGTTAGGCCTACTTCTTGTGTGTTTAAAGTTTCAGCATGTAAGATTTGGGGGGATTTTGGAGGATCTAATTGCAAAAATGAAATATAATATTCATAATTATGTTTTCACTAGTGTTGTGTTTTCATTACCTTAGAATAGGACGTTTATATCTGCAGATGGAGCAGGTTGCCTTTCATGGAGTCCACCATGTTTCTACGGTAGACTGTTTCCATTTTATCCATCCAGCATTAAGCTACGTTTAAGTGTGGACTAGAGTTAATATCCCCTTAACTAAAAAGCCCTGGACGGACAAAACTAGCACTGGCTCTAAGGAGGGACTTTCTTGTTTTTTTTTTGCAGCCACCGTAGAGGAGGGTGAGATGTCACTAAATATTACACACTGAACCTTTAAACTTATAAATACGATTCCACATTCATCATGATAATTGACCAGACGAAGTGAAGACATACAGTAAAAGCAAAGTCAGCCGTTCTGGTGTAAATAGCAGTGGCAGTTTCTTCTATATATCTTTCTCTCTTGCCTATTTGCTTCTCTTTTCTAAACCCTTCCAGCCTGATTTGTGTCATCCTTTCTCTGGGCTGCCCATACGTCTTGACAGCGGATGTGGGAGCCTATACTGCCTTGCTGCCTCAGGCTTCCGCCCTGTGGGCCCTCTTCATATCCCACAGTGTTTATGTTGTCCTCCTTCGCTATATCTCCAACCTAGCCTGCATGGCTCGGCTTTGGTCTCCTCTCTCACTCCCTGAAGATGTTGCCTTTAATTAAAATTCAGCTGTCAACACAGACCTCATGCTCACCTGAAGACTCTCCTTTTTTCTTCTCACACTCCTACTTAATTGGATCTATCTATCCATCCATCCAAAATATAAGTATTAACCTGCTCCCCATTTTTATTATGGTGTCGACACTGTGCACTAGGTGGCGGTATTCACATTTTCTGATTACAATCTGCCAAAAAGTAACAAACGACGAAGAAACACTTGGTCTTCTCTGCGCAGGTTACTGCGCATGTTGCTCACAGTTTAGCATGGGCGCTTGCTAGTGCAGTTTTTCCTCCTCTATCGTTACTAAATTTTCTCACAAAACACTCATCGACTATGCCACCAAAGGGGAAAGGTGGCAAAGGCGGTAAAGGTTAGCGCTCCGTCAGTCTTCGTATTTCGAGCCATACCGACTAGCTGCTAGCAAAAAACCACAACACCTGCTCTGTATGGGAATACATGTAGCTAGCTAGCGTTGAAGTCGTCATACTGTTTGTTACCGTGTTATAGAAATGTTGCGGTCTTAATAGGTCTAACGACTGTTGTTTTATTATCATGCCGGACCTCAATGTGTAGGTGCAGCTTCGGGGAGTGCAGACGCTGAAAAGAAAGACAAAACGCCAAAAGGAGGCACTGCTGTGAAGGTAACTGCAATAAAACACCCACACCAGGTTACTGTAAAAGTCCAGAGTGACATAAGAGGAGATTTTTTTTTTTTTTTAAACGAAAAATGACGTGGCTTTCCCTCTGACCAACTTATTTTTGGAGAAGATGACTATACACAGAAGTGGTCTCTGAATGCGTGGGTTGGGTCAGGTGTTGCTCTGGGGCATCATTTATGATTAGTAATGGAATCGGTGTGTACTACAGACAGTCAGCCCGTCTCAGTTTTGACCCTGTGTTTTGTTTTTTTTGTTTTTTTTTGTCCAGGTTCGTCACATCCTCTGTGAAAAACATGGGAAATGCATGGAGGCAATGGAGAAACTGAAGGCTGGAGTGCGTTTCAGTGAAGTAGCGTCACAGTACAGTGAGGACAAAGCTAGACAAGGAGTAAGAACGTGCACTTCTAATACATTGGGTTTTTTTTTCTTTTCATCTTAGTCTGATTACAGTGTAAATTATTGGATTGCCTGATATAAAACATCCCACAGAATTAGCACAGTTCATTAATAATGGCTCTATCACATGATGCAAATCCAAATAGGTTTCATCATCTTTAATGTGACAAATCCCCCCTTATGATCAGATGACGTATTTCACACGAAGAAATAGTGATTCTTTACACTTTCCGTTACTCAGAAATTTGGCTGAATTAATGTGAAATTTGTCACCGCCTATGTAGTCACTCCTGCACTGATGTATTTTCAGCTACTGTTGGGCTACTGCTCAGCGATACCACTTAAACAATATATACAGCATACGCGATACCACAATATTTATGCTGTTGACAAAACAATCTTAACTCAAGAGCCACTCTCTCATCTTGTGGGGTATCTGACTGTACGATAAGATGGCAGATTGTATTTGCTCAGCTGGCATGAAACTAGATATTTAAATCTTCTGATGAGACACTTTGGTCGTCTGCCTTTCCCAGTGTCAAGAATGCGTGTGCTTTATGCTGTATTCTTAATTGTGACCTGGTTATTTCTAGTGACAAAAATCTTTTCAAAAGCAAAAATGTGTCAAACTGAAGCATCATAAGTTTCTATTTTAAGGCAAACCTGCTGTGTTTTCATTTGAACCTTCCTTCCTTTGTTGCTGATGTTCACTCATAATTTTTCCACTTCCAATTTTCCAGAAGCATCAAGAGTTTTCTTTTGAGATCAGTTTCCTCATGCACGTTTTTATCCCGACAGGGTGATCTGGGGTGGATGACAAGAGGATCGATGGTAGGACCTTTCCAGGACGCTGCGTTTGCCTTGCCTGTCAGCTCCATGGATAAACCTGTTTACACAGATCCTCCTGTTAAGACCAAATTTGGCTACCACATCATTATGGTAGAAGGGAAAAAATGACCAGGGACAGTTTGGCACTGGGAAGAAGGACAGACAAACATGAATGTGTACTTCTTTGTGAAAATCATGATTTCCTGTTCCTGCTTCACCACTTCTCATTCAGCTCATCTAAAATGTTTTTGAGAAATGACTAGAATAAGAAGATTTAATCCCCTATGTGCTGTGGGAATACTGTCAGGTTCGAACATCATCATACTGAAGAAATATTTGTTCATGTTTCACATAATTCACTAATTCACAGGAATTTTCATAATCAGTGCATGAAACTCAAACCATGAATTGCTAAATAAAATGTTTTTTCATAAGATCTGCAGAGTCTGTGTGTATGTTATAGAGACAAGAAAAATAAAGATGTGTGTGATTTCCTAAGAACCTTATATAACCTGTTATTCTGATCAACGGTTTAAAAGAAATGTATCTACATATACTTTTTATTTTGTATTCTGGGAATTATTTACATTTTCATGTGGCGACTGTAAGTGGACAGATTATCAACTAACCAACAAACCAGCCAACCTGTCATCAACTTAAACATAGTCTATTACTAGTGAATAGGGCTGCCACTAATGATTACTTTACGTTATCGATCGATCACGTGGTTTAAAAACGTTTTTCTGAAGGCCATCTTCCTTTGGATAGTGTTTCTTCCCAGCTAACATCCACAACGCTAGGGGGCAGTAGCTTGTTGAGGTTGTGACACACAGTCCGCATCAGGAAAAGACAGTTGACGTTGTTACGCCTAGCTAGATGATTGGCGAGGTAAGATGGCGGCGCCAGAGGAGCCAGAATTATCTCAGGCGCAGACCGAAAAACTCCTTCAGTTTCAGGTAAACAGCCCAAATTCACCATTGACACGAGTCTATGTGTAACCTCGTATGTTTATATTTTATCGTTGATATTGAATCGCTGTGAGCGGATGAAATTGCGCGTTTAAACGCTTTTTGCACTGTCAACTTCGGTAACGTTACCCCAGCCCCCAAACGATACCAGTCAACTTGAGTCAAAGCATTGCTAATGTTAGCAGAGCTAGATACAACTAGCTAAGCTAGCTTGCAAGTTAATAGAGTTCGAGGGCCGTGGGCGGACTTGAATATCTTAACATTAATTACATTTAACATAGAGACATAAACCCAAACCAACTCTGTTAATTAGCAATACTGATGCTGCTTTTCAAATGTGATTATCGACTTTCCGTTAACTTAGCTAACGTCTGTTACCTGTGACGCTCCCTACTTGCTGAGTTAACATTAGCACAGCCGTTGTGGGCGAGCTGTCACTTAAGTTTCTCAAGATACAACTGTTTTTTAGTATTGTTATGAGATCTTAAGAAAATAAGAAAGATGCAGCTGCTTGCCTTTTTAAATATACGCCCTACGTTAGCTGTCATAGTTAACAATTAGTAATGAAACCGATGTAATCGCCGGATATTTTGGAGAGCTAGCTAACCCTTAACGTCGTCCTGCCAGGGGTTAATGGTTTTACGATGTGTGCGTGTTGCCTTTTATATTGAGGTTAAATGATGGAATAACTAAACCCAAGTTTATTAACTTGTTAATCTAGTCATTTCAGTACTCTAGCACTCTGACAATTGAGCCAGGCTAGATTCGTGTATTAATTATGTGCTTGTTGCCATTTTTATGTATAAGTACGGAATCTAGCAGCCTGTAAACTAACGAAGGAAGACCCGAATGACCTGCATGAAATTCAAACGTGCTTTTCTCCTTGTACTACCGAGTGGAGGCCTTGAGTCTTGCTTTCTTTGTATTTCTAACAGGACCTTACTGGTTTGGAGTCAATGGACCAATGTCGTCGAACATTAGAGCAGCATAATTGGAACATAGAGGTACAATCAAACTGCAAAAAACTTGTTGACGATTGAAGTTTATGGGTTTTGTTTTCAGATATTTGCCTCTTTCTTTAATTCAATCATCCATGCTTTGCTTTCAGTTTACTGAAGTATCTGAGTGTGACTGGCTTTACTGGCTTTAACTTTTCAGGCTGCAGTACAAGACAGACTTAATGAGCAGGAAGGAGTGCCCAGTGTGTTTAACCCTCCACCATCCAGACCATTACAGGTCAATACAGCAGACCATAGAGTATATAGTTACATCGTCTCAAGGCCACAACCAAGGGTAGGTTTAATATCTCTGCAAAGCTGCTGATGTTAAGGATCCAGAACACGTGTCACTCTGTAAAACCTTTGTTTATGCTTGACACATGACCACAATCAGTACGTTTTGTTGTTAATGGAATTCCCACTCACATTTTTGGACTAAATCTGTCTTTTCTTTTCTTTTTACCATGTGATGTTTAAAATGGTAACTTGTTCCACTGGCTCTGTTTTTCAGGGATTACTAGGATGGAGTTACTATTTGATTATGCTACCTTTCAGATTTACATATTACACACTTCTGGACATATTCAGGTAATTTAAGCACTTCGATTTTTGCTTATAGCTCCTGTACATAAGATAATATAACGATTTAAGTTGTATTTTCTGTTTTTCCCTCCTCTCTCTCTCTCTCTCTCCAAGGTTTGCTTTGCGGTTTATTAGGCCAGATCCTCGTGGTCGTGTGACAGACCCTGTTGGAGATGTTGTGTCCTTCATTCATAGTTTTGAGGAGAAGTATGGTCGGTCACACCCTGTGTTTTACCAGGGAACCTACAGCCAGGTGAGTTCAGAGATGTGGAGTGGGAAGTTCCCCATTTGTAGCTCTGTTTTATTTCTCTTTGAACCACTCAGTAAGGTGATACTGTAACATGTTGCCTATTTTACCTTTTTTACACATGTAGGCACTAAATGATGCCAAACGGGAGCTCCGCTACTTACTAGTGTACCTTCATGGGGAGGATCACCAAGACACTGACGAGTTCTGCCGGTATGTTATTATTTTAATACCTGCACCACCTGCATGCCAGCTCTCTGGGTTTGTTACATAATGTTGTTACTCTGTGAGGGTATGAGATTGTCTTTTACAAAAAATGTAAGTGTGTGTGATGAAAACACAAAAGATGGTAAAATATGAATGCACTTACCTGTACTTGAAGATGTTTAATGTGATAGTTTCTGACATGTTTGTTTTGTTACTTTCTAGCTCCACGTTATGTACAGAAGAGGTCATAACCTTCCTTAACACGCGAATGCTCTTCTGGGCATGCTCGACCAGCAAGCCTGAGGGCTATAGAGGTATGCAGATTATTCATGTAACCATATTGGTGTAGCATTGACTGTGTAGGCTGTTTTACAGATTTAACTTAAGGCACATATTGTCAGTTGATGCTTTCTTTTCTGCTGCAGCTGGGTCAGATTATTTTGATCTGCAAAAATATCCACAATATAGAGACATAGGATTATGAGATTACAGAATAGTTCTTCTAGAAATGAATTAACATACATATTCAGTTTCAAACTAATTTAAGCGTAAGAAATAACAGGACAAAGGTGAAGAACGGATTGTCCTTAAAGAGATGTCTAAACATAAGTAGATATTGTGCGTGAATTTCTGAATTATAGTAGCAGCCCTATTGAGTTTGACTGTGTAATGGGACTATGTTTGGATGTGTTTCAGTGTCCCAAGCATTGAGGGAGAACACTTACCCATTCCTGGCCATGATAATGCTGAAGGACCGGAAGATGACAGTGGTGGGCAGGCTCGAGGGCCTCATTCAGCCAGAGGACCTCATCAATCAGCTCACTTTCATCATGGATGCCAACCAAACATATCTGATGTCAGAACGCCTTGAAAGGTAGCGGGAATTACTGATTATGTGCAGCAGCCTACAATTGTAGATAAAGTGACTCTGTGAATTTATTTTTCATTGTCAAAGCTGACGTTGACACAAATGTCTGAATGAGAAATGGAAAGTGCAGATAAGGCATGACATTTTACACATTTTGAAAAAATATGTCACTGAAGAAAATATTCACCCAGAACTAACTGGTGGTTTATGTTCAAATTTGCTCTTGCTACTCAGGTAGCTTTTCCATTTTGCAAATGGATGGGCTAATGTTGTTTAATACACATTCAGTTGAAATAGAGACAGTTATTTGTCTTACTCTGATTATTCGAGAAATAATTCAACATGGTGGACATAAAGACAGTATTTGCAAACCCAGGCATGACGAGGATACAGCTGTATGTGTAAACATACTTAGAACATCACCGGTTTTATCTCACACTTTCTTTAAGGGAGGAGAGGAACCAGACCCAAGTCCTACGGCAGCAACAAGATGAGGCCTACCTGGCCTCGCTCCGTGCCGATCAGGAGAAAGACCGGAAGAAAAGAGAGGAGCAGGAGCAGCGGAGGCAAGAGGAGGAGAAAGTCCGACAGAGTGCTCTTGCTGAGGAGCGGAGACGACGAGTGAGTTTTGTTTTTGAATGAATTTGGTGCACATACCAGACTATACATTGGGAAAATCACTGATGAATTTTCTGATTAGGCCAGTTGTCTCTTAATATGTAAAAACTCCTTTTGTTTTTGACTCCAGACACTTGAAGAGGAGAAGGAGAGGAAGTCAGAATGTCTTCCTCCAGAGCCACCTGCAGATGATCCAGAAAGTGTCAAAATAGTGTTTAAGCTGCCCAATGATACACGAGTAGAGAGACGATTCCTGTTTGGGCAGTCTCTGACGGTGAGGACCACACTTACAAAACCCTGCCCACACATCCTGCTGAGATCATGTTAACTGGCGGTTTTCAATACTTTTCACAATAAGATCCCGCTGAAGTGCTAATAAAGCGAGTTTTAACAGTGATAATGTTACACTAAAAGATCTCATGGCTTGTAGAGAGTCAGATAATCATGCATTACATTTCTTTGTTCTGTGTGGTAATTTGCCTGTTTGTTTTTTCTTTTTACAGGTAATATATGATTTCCTTTTCTCTTTGAAAGAAACCCCAGAGAAGTTTCAGATAGTTACAAACTTCCCTCGCCGAGTCTTGCCCTGCCTTCCGACTGAAGAGCAGCCCAACCCACCCACGCTGAAAGAGGCGGGACTCAGCCGCTCCGAGGTCCTTTTTGTTCAGGACCTTACGGACGATTAATAGATGACATACCTCCTCTTTGTGGAAACACATTTTCCTCCAATGCCCACCCACCCCTTTTTTCTTTTCTCTGTTTTTTTGTTAAATGGCCATTATGCACAAGGGATCATTACGATAAAATCCTAACCTGGAAAAATTTAAACCACCCTGCATCCAGTCCTTGTTTGGTTGTGTTTACAGGGTTCCCAATAGCCTGGAAAGTCTTGAATTTTATCAAATAAATATTTCTTGAAGTCCTTCCTTGAACTCATCTTTGTATCCACCAGGACTAAGAAGTTTTTCTAATGTCTGTACTAGCTACCAGTTAATTCTTGTCCTCCCTCACCAGTAACTTGTTGCAGCATTGGATTAATTATCTACTGAAATGTACTGAAACAGTAGCATAGCTTTCTGCAAAACAAGAACCATATCCCAACTGAGTTTGTCTGGCAGCTGAGGAAGGCAGGTTGTATTTATGCCCACTGATACTACAGCATAGACACGTGGATTTCTATGATGGTGTGCGACTGCCTTGGCTTTTATTTTCTTGGAAAGTCAAAGACTTGATGTTTGATCCATTTGTCCTAATTCAACGCCTTTTTGCCTTAAGTTTACACATGCTTCCTCCACAGTGACTGACGAGCACAGAGCAGTCGGTACATGTAGGGTTTGGTACTGCTGTGATTGTTAATCTGTGTGGTGAGGAGAGCAAATGTACTACTTCAGGGAGCAGGTTGGTGGATTTGGACATAAAGGAAATATGGGAACCCTGTTTCAAATGAGCCATTACCTGTACATAAGTTAGATATTTAAGAACCCCAAATTTACCATTCTTTTTTTATGTTTTTTGACTCATCTGTGTCATAAAATGACCAAATGCAGGTTGGTTACTATGTAAAGCAGACTGCCTCAAGCTCATCAAGTAAAAAAAAAAAACACAAAAAAAAAACAATATTTAACAGATGCCACAGCTTTTACTTGTGGCTTTATCTAGTTCTAGTACGAGTCTGCCCATAGTGTGCCTGTGGTTACTCATAGATGCCTGTTTGCCTGTAACATCTAAATGGGCTCATGTAAAGATGTAATTTTCCAACTATAAATTAAAAACGTTTTAAACATGTGGGTTTATTGAGAATGTAAGACGCTTGCTTGTGGTTACAGGGCGCGTCAGACCAGCAGCTTTTCCGTCTGTGCTAGTTTGATGAGAAAACTGAAGAAGAAACTAATTACTGACAAGTGAGACAATTTTGATATTAAAAATGCAAGAATCAAAGTCTTCTGAAATTGCACTACATTCTGAATGAATCGATTAGTGTCGGCCTTGAATACTGCATTTTCACAGGTCAAGTCAAATAAAGCAAGTGTGATATTGGTATACATCGTACATTTATTAGTGAACAACCCTCTCAAATCAGCCACAACAATTAAAAAAAAATATGATTGCACTACTTGGTAAAGCATAACTAGCAACTTTCATTTAAAAAAAGTACAAATCTTAAAAATTTCAAACAGTATACAGATGTATATATAATACACTAACTAGTTATGTTAAATGCTACAAACAATATGATTCCAATGGAATGAAAAATTATAACATTAATAAGAACCATTTCCTATATATAATATATATTAGTTGTTTTCTCCCCCCACCCCCCAATACAAACATGGAAAAAATGAGGTAACTGTAAATGTGCAAGTACCAAAGCAAAATATCTGCCTAACACAGAACACATGCCCCTGGCTCTGTTGGCGGGTGGGTAGTCTGGTGTTCAGGCAAGGCCCCCTAGTGGCCAGGGAGAGTAAGAACAGTAAACCACTATCCCACCACAGCAATAAATCATTGGTAAACAATAAATGGCATCTACGGAGCAATCAATCACAAATCCTAAATAAATTTTAGCTGCTTATTGGAACACATTTTTGCACCACACAAGCTGTGAGATTATTCAGTAACTCTTTAACAGAAAGACTACAAGACTCTATTCTCAGTCGTCATTAAAAATTACCTCATTACCTAGGCCTTAATGGGAGGTTCTCTTTTTATTTAATAGGGTTGCTGGATATTGTCAATTAAATAGTTACTTCAAAAATAACAGTGCTAACATTAACATGAATTAAGGTATCTATATGTGAACAATACATTTTAAGATATTGATACACTGAGAGCAAGAGCCTGATAGGCAGGTACAGTACTACACTGAAATAAGTATGACAACACTTTATTTTTTTAAATCCCTTAAACTATATTGATTTTCACTGACATTGTTTCAGGGTATTAGTATAACATGCTTTAAGAATACATGGGATCCATGACAAACTATTGCATTCACGCAAGTGAGATTTCATACCTAAAAGCAGAACACCTAGCACCTTTTCACTATGGCTTTTGATAAACTACAGTAGTTTCAGAGCATGTAACTTTCAGTCGTTAGGGCAATAACAGTAACACAATGTATGTAAGAATTTCTGGATTCAAGACCAGTTTTTTTTTTTCCTATAAAATGAAGTTAGCGCAATAAAATCTTGTAGTCATTCAGTTCTATTACAAATGTGTGCAGTACAATGCATGGCAGTTATCAGCTGAGCGTTAAGATCCAAACCCCAGAACCCAAAGCCAACTAGAGCTAAAAATCAGTTGGGATCTGGTTGACAAGCATGCATATTGTGCACCATTAAATAGGTCCCCACCAGATTTTGAGATATCCTCCACTATAACACACTTGTTTTTCTTTTTTTTTAAGTCATGCAAACACCTCTGAAGTAGATTTGGGAGTAAATTAGGTAGGATACTGTGCACTGTGGCACGTTTAGAAATGGGATCACGACCGCTATGTCTGAACATATGGTTTGAGTACAAGAACAAAAGTCAAACAGGTTTGAATAATACACTTGTAATGAGCTGCAGTGCCTCTTTTCAGTGAATATTAATAATATATTTACTGATCTTTTTTTCTTGCATGCCTGTCTTTAAATGATGTATTATCTACTATTTCAGACAAAACAGAATATTATAATTGATTACATTAAATTATTTATGGTCTGAGGAAAACGACCAAACTAAATTCAGATATACCCTTTTCATGGCATCCTTTCCATTTGAAATGGACTGTTATCCTTTGTTTTTATATACCGAGAGGCCCTGAGTGATTTTTTTTAAACTTACAATATATGCCAGCGAATAGATATGTACACATAGGTTAATTCTCAAAGCTGTGGGTTTAACTCATTAAATGGCTTCTTTTTTTTCTCTTGAAGGTGGCACACACATCAAAGACTCACATTCACTTAAGAAACAAAAGTAAAAGTAAAAAGGCAAGATCCCTTTACACGTCAAAGCAAAGGTTACAACTGCCTGTTAGTGCTTACTGGGGCAGTTAAGAGACAAGAGTGGATCCAAAGCAAAAGTTCATTTGTGGCTCTTCCCTCCCCACCCCAAATGTATCCTGTTTGTTTTTTTGTTTTGTTTTTTTTTTTTAGTGTGAACTAGAAGTCTAACAGTGTTTCTACACTACTGAACACTCCAGCTGTGTCATTTCAACCCTGTTCTGATCACTGTGGGGATGCAGACAGCTGGCGTAACGTGGAGTGTCACCAGTGACTTCTACAAGGGTTTTCAACATTCTTTTGTCTTCAAACGTTCATCTAAAAGCATTCACGCTGACGCTATACATACAGTTGCTCATTTACAATACCATTACCATGGCCTAAGACGATGACCTGACCGAGTTACCAGAATATGACACATACCATACACAAACATAGTTAGTGCTCCAACTGTTTCCTTCAATGTATTTTCTCTAGAAGATAAAACCAATAAATAAACCTTTTAAAAACGGCATACTTTTTAAAACAAGTGGAACTGACAGTTTTTTTGTTGTTTTTTTTTTAGGATTAGTAATAGGTTTGTGCTTGTCAAGGTCATTAGAAGGCAGATCTGAAATCTTGAACAGTAGGCTATATCTGTATATTGGATTTGGCTCACAAACAAAGAAATAAAAAGCCCAGTCTTCCTGAAAGGGGAAGAAAAGTGTTCATTTAAAACTCGCCACTCACTGCACATATTGCTTTCTGCACAGGCCTCCGCAACTCTATGGCATCAGCATAGCCTTCAGACGAGGACTCCCATCCTTAAACGCAGTCGGGGTGGAACCACATGCTAGTTTTCCCTCATGGCGCTTTCTGAATAAGCAAGCAGTTCTTTTAGTATGCTTCTTTGTCGCTTCTTTTTCTTTAAATTTGATAATTTTGGTGGCAATGCTTGATTAAAATATTGCTAGTCTGAATCAACAGTTCATGCAAATCCTAGCATGCTGCCCTGTATCCAGTGGTTACACAATGCATTGGCTCTGTGAACAGGACAAACATACACACACAATATGCACACACGCGTACACACTTGCCAGAGGAACACTGCTGACGTGGAGGATGGATGTAGCACTTGTGCAGTTTTGCCGGATGACCTCGAAAAGATGCAGTCCATTAATCCATTACTGCTTTTGTACAGATCTGTGTTCCAGAGTAGATTATCTGGGGTAGAGGATACCCCACAGTTGCATGTCCCAGCGCTTGCAGTCCATAACCTCGGGCTTAACAGAATCTGCATTTAACCACAGCAAGTCAAACTTTCACAATAGCATTGGCAAATCTAAAACATAAGGGGTAAAACTGTTGAAATGATCAATACATTATTGCAGAACATACATTATTAACAAGTCACTTGCCCAACACCTACACAAACATGCATCTATGATGGTCAGGCGGTGCCTCCAACCACAGATACCCATGTTGAAGTATCCCTATTCTTTTTCTGCTAATTGCACAAGGTGTCCAGCCTACCATCCTCCAGGCTCCTGACTCGCCTCTTCCAATGCAGGACTCCCAACTGTTCATGAACACCACAATCAAATCCACTAAATAGAAATGAAACCCTGTAAACAAAAGCAGCAAATAATGCATTGTAGGGAAAATCTTTGGAATCTGCAACAAGGGGGCAGAGAAAGAACTGGCTGGCGATCCCAGAACTCTGGCTATAGGCTGCAATAGGCAGTGGGTTTCATGAGACTCAGACAATGAAGCACAGCAGAGGTACAACAGGCTCCAGAAACAATTCCTGGATTGCTTATTATTTAGGAAGGGGCAGGAGTAGTGGGTCGGTAAGCTATATTTACTGGAGGACGCAGGTTAGGTGGCAGGTGTCCCCAGCTTTGGGACAGACTCTGGTGTGTGCAGCTTTCCAGTTCAGCACTCAGAGACAGTTCTCACTCCACCTCCCGGTGTACGTCCGAGGCATCGGCTCGGCAGATAGGACAAGTGCGATTGGTCTGAAAGTGGACAGGACATGCATAAAGACGTTAAACACCATCCACCGATGTATACAAAAGAACTAGAACACTGTTGAAAGTGGCATCAACCTACCTTTAACCACTTATCCACACACTTGGCGTGGAATTCGTGGTTACAAGGTAATACCCGAAGTAGCTGCCTACACTCAAAGTCACTAAAGCACACAACACACCTAAAGGAAAGAAAGACAGGAGTTACCGTAACGCACATAAAACGATATGCACTGAATGTAGACGGTATGGTGTAGTGAAAGGCTCACAGCGTTTGTTCAGATAGATGATTCTCTGAGTTGAATCTGTAGGACGGAAGCTGCTCTATATCTGCCTTAGTGAGTCCACGAGGTTTTGCTTCTCCCAACCTTTCTGCCAGATTCAGTAATGCCTACAAGGAAAGAGGATAGTCATCAGAATTAGCTTAATATGTATGAAGCGTTTTTTTGCTTCTAGAGTTTCCACATCACAGACAAGGTTTCTCTAAGTTTCAATGAGCTAAATGTAAAACCCTTCTTAGACCATTATGAATGCAATTCAAGACTTATTTCATGCCCCATCAAGCTGCTCCTGGCTTAGGTGCCGTGATAGCTTTTTTGTTGATATTGGATTAAAAGCTATGCATTCTTGTATAATTTTGTACCTGCATTATTACAATATTTAGAAAATAGAAATGTGAAACAACCGTCCTCATTGATGTCATTGATGCTGTGATGAAGTCAGTTTTTAAAAATGTATTTAAAGAAAAAAGTGCAGTCTATTCAGGGTAATGTGGTATCTTTTCTCTCCAGGGTGGAAGAGTTTTTTTGGTTTCTTCAGCTTAGGTGCCAAGTCATATAATGGTACATGTTTCAGACGTTTAAGAACTTCTGACCACAAAATATTAAAACTTTATTGTTCATGTGAACGCACTTTCAGATGACACTTGGAGAATTAATGTACAAGCAATGTAGTACTTACGGTGCCATTTAAAAATAAAGTCCACCATCAGCACCTTTCCTTTGTTCAAACAGCATGAAACTAACCTCATAGTTCTCCATCTCCACGTCGTCCACGTCCAGGTCTAGACTGATGGCTGGGCCTACTGCTGTTGGAGGCACGGGAAGCATCGACCTAAGCAGAGGAAGAGAGAACCTGTTGAGCAAATATTCATATAATCACATATTTTTTCGTTTTTGAACAACAAAGCATACCCTAAGCCCCACTGGGGCAAATGTATTCATGCTGTGTTCACGGTGTTTGTACTCACAGAAAGTAAGGGAGGAAGCCTGGGTAGTAAGATGGAGGGGGTGGCGGAGGGGGTAAAGGTTGCTGTAACCGGTATCTCTGTCCACTCACTCGCCGGGGCAGCATGTGGGGATATGGCTGTGAAGAAACACACACAAATTAATAAAATTAAAAAAACAGGCTTTTGCAAGGTCCAGAGATGTTTGAGAGTAATTGAAAGTCGCTGACTGGAAATAAATGATCAGTGTAAGTTCTTATTCCCATACGTTTGACATGTCACATCTTTTCAATATTATAGTACGTGAAAGTCGAGGGGGTGATTTTATTTATTTATAAAGACCTTTACTGTTTTTATACCTCCTTACATCACTTCCCTGTTGTCTTTTAATTTGTGCTCTTCTCATACACATTCAAATGATTGTATTATGTGGCAGCAGATACTCCCTGTTTTCACCAAGACTAAAGAATCAAGTTTCAGTTACTGTGCACCTTCAACCTGGATTTCAGACAGATTTTAAACTCACTTCATTTTATCTTGTTCTTGTTTAAGATGATTCAGTTGCTTTGTATTTTAATGGCTGTTCTTAAGCTTGAATTAATTTACTGAATTACCTTTTATAATTTTTATTGTGTTCCTTTAACTCGGCTCGCCCCGCTCTAATTGAATGAATGAATTTCTGTATTTTCATTATGTGTGGCCCTCTGCAATGTCTCTGCCATCCAGGTTGTAAATAACTGGGTTAAGGAACATCCCTGTCCTTAAAATGCCTTGGTGCCTTTGAGCATGATGGTTACTGTGGGCAATTAGACTGCTGCAGTGGAGCTGCTCTGCGTGCTGGGCAGCCTCCAGCTGTGAATGTGTCAGTGTGAACAGATGTGAACTAGGTCAAGCTAAAATAGCCCTACTTTGCATTGTCAATTGCTCCTGGTCTTAAAATGTCTGAGAGTCTCACCACTCCAAAGGGAAGCTCTTGATGCAGAGGCTCTTGAGGAAGATACTGTAGGGGCAGAGAAGGAGGCAGCGCTGGTGGGTGATGCGAGGGAGGGTAGGAGAAGGTCCCTAATGGGTGCTGGTCCCCTCTTAGGTCAACTTCATTCTCTACCCTCTGTAGAGGCTGGAAGGAGAGAAACACATGAAGGCTGCTATTAGAATGAACATATGCAAGCAAACTTGCACTCCAATTACATTCTTCATCAACTTTAGTAATTTTTCCTCTATTGTCATGAGTGAAACGCAGTCTACTCACCATGCGTGGGTGCTGAGGCTGTAAAGGGACAAACTGGCTCAAAGGAGTAAGGTGCGGCGGCTGGTGGGGGGGTACAGATGGGGTCGGGTGCAATACAAAATGTTCGCTGGAGATCAGGGGTGGAAAGGCTTGATAAGACACTGGCATATGCTGCATGGTACATGCCTGTATGAGCTGAAAACACACGAGAAAACACAGGAGGAAACATGAATTTAGGTCCATTTTAGTTTCAATTAAAAAAAAAAACATCACTTTGAAGCGGTCTCTGTCTAGCTAAAGACAAGTGGCGCCTCATATTTACAGCTAAGCAGTTATAATGACAGCATGTTGTAAGCACTAGTGAACAAAAGCAATGCATTACATAAACCACAGCATGGACAGCTTTGCCACATCACAAGCCGGTCAATAAAATTGCCAGAAATGTTCCGACCATCAGATATTATTTGGAGTTCTAAATGTTTCCACAAATAACGAGCTGAATTTGTCACACACTGACTTTTTTATGTTGCTTAAGTGTTTTTGCTAATTGCGCAAACATCAAGTAACCACAAATCTTGCACAATAACAGCAGCAGCTCATTAGTTAGTCATGAACAGTGACAGATTGCATGGCTGGTATGGTGTGCTACATGGATGCCACTGACATTTGGGCTCTTCCTTTTCAAACTCACAGGAGGAGGAAGGCAGCAGAGCAGAGAGAGCTGTCCGCTGAACATTACCGAGCATGCTGGGAGCTGCTGAGTGTTGCACCCTGGAAGGGGCTGCCCGGTGTGGATGGGAAATCCGTGGGTCGTCACCGTCGTAACAGTGTATGATATTGGAACTGATCCCTGGTGCATCTTTTAAGAAAAGAAGTGGGGAAGATGGGGTGATTCCATGATGTGTCTAAAACAGAAGCGCATCTCCCAAACGGAGTACAACATTCACCAATAAAGAAAGACTTGCATGTATCATAGCATCTGTAAGTGACTAAAGGAAACAGTTCAGACAAGACAGAAAGTCATTAGTGGTAGTTTAATAGTGGATGTTCACGTACAACCCCCCCAAATATATGCTCTTGTTCCGTTACCTGTTCGTGTAGATCCACCATGATTGGGCTCTGCTGAGGCAGGTGAGCAGCAGGGTGAAGCATGCGTGGTGGTGTGCTGGTATGGCTGTACTGTCTGGACTCATCTAAAGGAACCTGTTGGTGATGTTGGGAGAAAAGCAAATGATGCAAGTTCTCATCCTGAACCAGGGAAGTGTGCAGTACAGGTCTGTCTCGTCTCCCCCACTGGCGTCTCACTGGTGGGCTGTAAAATCGCATGGGGTGGAAAAAAGAAAAACAGTTCAAGGCTAGTTTTGCTGAATAGAGGCTGATAAGCATGTTATATGTAACGACATACAGCAAAGTAGCTGGGTTCCTAAAAGTTTGCCTGAAAAAGAAGCTACTTGAAAACATGCAGGACATTATTGCTAATTAAACATTAAGCCAATACAAATACACATTTGTCAGCAGTCGTGTGAATGCTTTTTAACTGTTTAATTTAAGCACTTTTCATCAGTCTAAGTAAAAAAAGGTGTCTGAAGCCAAACCTGCTGGGTTGTCAGCAGGTTTACTATATACATATTTATTTAAAGGTTCAGTCAGTTATTTTTTTCTTCAATATTAGAATCACACAATAACTTCTGCCAGTCGCACACAGATGGTATTTACAATGAGCATTTACATTATAATTCTAAGGCTTTAACACTACACTCTACAAATAAATAAAATCTATTAAGAAAAACAGAGCAGAGTTTTTACCTTCTCCTGAGATGCACTGGGGTGTTGCAGGGCTCTCCAAGGAACCTCCTCGGGTTAAAGGGGGCTGTTGGTGGCAGCCTATTTACTGCTATTTCCCATGGTCGCATTGGTGACGTCGTGCAGACGAGTCACACTCTGGGAATGGAAACCGTACGGTGGAGGCACTTGTATTTTGCCTCTGATTGTCTTAACCCTGCAAAAATCACACCAAAGGACACATTAGTATCTGCATAAATATAATCATGAGGTTAAAAATCCCGTTTGCCAGGAATATCACTACTTCCGTTCCGACACACCCAGATATGGGGTCAGTTATGGTGTTTATAAGACATTTATATCACTACTACAGAGATTGAAAGATCATAACATTAAGTGAATAGTATAATAAAACTGTTGCTCAGTTTCTACGATCAACTATCATTTCACTTTGGTAACAACGCCTTCAGTAAAGCATATTTAGGTACATTTAACAGAAAATCCCCTAAAATTGGAACTGAAGAAAGAAGATGTATTTGTGGCCTGATACTTTTCTGAAGGATAGATGAATCATCATGACCAAAGCATTTAGTATTGTTTATGCAGAGAATCATTTATTTCACTGCAACATTTTAGTTCCTCTAACCATCCTCTGTACATGTTTTACTGTGAGTGTAGTAAAACTGTAAAACTAAAGCCACGTCTGATACAACCAGAATAACATCACTTTGATTTAAAGAGAGTCAAACACACCTTTCGTCATTCATACTTATTTTTTTTATGTGCATTCTAAACCGGACTACAGTGACTTTAAAATACACGGGATGAGATCGAACGAATGCGCTAAAATAACCACGTATTCATTGACTGTGTAATTAATTAATGTCGTATAAACGGGGACAAAATAAATAGGGGTCGCTGTAGCGTGCCTGAACAAAAACATGGAAAGCCATGTGCTCATAAGACAAAGCAACAACAAAGACATGGTAGGCAAGCGGGACTGCTCGCTACCACGCAAACTGAGGACTCGACCGTTACAACGTTTCTCACAAGTGTAACGTAAAGCCCCGCACGAATCTTACCAAAAAACGAGTAACGCGATCGCTGTGGCAGTCGGTTCCTTTTTTGACAGGGTAAAATTCGACCTCCCCTGCTGAAGGAGAGCAGCTAACTTTAGCTTTGCCAAGCTAGCTGACGCTTTGTCCTGCATAGCAGGACTCAGCAGCTGCAAAAAGCTGCCGAGGAAAGCCATTTAACTAGCTATCAAGCTAATACATAGTTTGTGCATCTGCTCGGTTGTGAGTGGACATCTGACCAGTATAATGTTGTACACCACAGAGAAAGACGACCATTGTATGACAGGCTTAGCTCGCTATGTGAGTTGACCAACAACACAACACACAGCTTACTTTCTTAGCTAGTTTGCTTGCTCGGTGAGAAGGAGAGAAGGTTAGTGTTTCAGCTTCCAAAATGTTCGCGTCCCACAAACTTATCCTTCCACGGAACCGCCTCAAACCGACAACCGTCAAACCGTTACAAACTAACGTTACCTGACTATCAATCGACTGCTGCTTCCTCTGATTTTTTTGACAATGTCCCCGACGGTGCTGCTTTTTTTTTTTTTTTTTTTTTTTTTTTTAGGTTGCTAATGCTAGCCAGCTAATACACGCCTCCAACTGCTGCATAGGTAATCCGTTCGCTCCAAAAAAGAAACCGTAAAAATTGCTTGCCCGTTAACCGCAGCGTCCACCTGAGCGGAAAACACCGTTGAACCTCAAACGACGTAACGTTAACCAGACCGCGATAAAAACATTCCTTGGCGCGTGTATGTTCCTTGAAATGTATTGTTATGACGAGGCCACGCCCCCCGTCTCTACGTGGCCAATCAGCGCGCGGCAAACACAGACGGCAGACACCCAGACAAGCTCGGCTACATTGTGTCAAAACAAGCAGTTCCTGTTGATCTTCGTAGCTCATAAACAAAACAAAGAACAACAATATTTGTTTTAAAAAGCACGCTCCCCAAGAGCCCGCAAAGTGGCCACATTTGAGCCAGGTTTGCTGGCAAACGTAGCCTAAACAAAACTCCCAATAGCAGACCCAGTGAGAGGACAAATAAGTAGACACTTTGACTGTTCTCTGCTGGCTACTGCACAGCTACTCAGCGCTTTAATAAACCAGACTGTAACAGGTGGTAGAAAGAAACTATGCGGGTATGGAAGTACTTGTGCTTTTCTAGACTATCTGCATTAGCAAGATAGTACTTGTACTGCAGATTACAGATAATACTGCGAGTTGAGAGGGTACATATGGCCAGTTTATACAATACAACAAAGCATAACACTGTGGCACTGCTTACACACGGGACATAGATAATAAACAGCAATATAGAGTGACAGTCTACTTACAGTCACACTTACAGGGGACATTCTGCAGAACGACTACTTACACTTCCACACTTTAACTGCAGTTTGTTCACACATCTGTCTTTACTTAGTTCAATTCTAAATGCAGAGCCTAATACTTAGTCCATGAAGACCAAATGTATCAGTGCTTACATTTGAGTGTCACCGACCCTGAAAAGTTATTAAGAATAAATAAATAACCAAAACTATAAGGTATTTCTCTTTGTGTGGCTCCTTTAACAACCAAACACATTAGGCATCAAATGGTTTCATTGTGCACTTGAATTTATCAGAGCTACTCCACTGAAGACATGCAGTAGTCTGTTTCTTTTGCAGGCCACGCTGTTTTAAGTGTGTAGCCTAACTCTATTGGCCCACGGTCTATTCTGACTCTCATTGGAGGCCACAGTGTCCTGCTGTAGACTACCCAGCCGGTTATGTAATATTGCACTTGCATGATCAAGTGAGCAAACATCTTTTTTTTCAGCTATTATACGAATATTTTTCACCTATGTGTTTGCAGGCCAGCGAATGCAGCCGCAAAACATTGCATATGATGTTACACTAATGGATTAACAAGCATTATTAGGCCGTGTATATATAGGCTACCTATCAGGCCCAGTTTGCCCAGTAAGAGTTAATAAATAATGTCTTCGTCTGTTGTGAATGCTTCCGTGCAACGCGCTAAAGCATATCGAGGCTTTTTTGAATGCATCTCAAACTATGCACCAAATAAAAAAGCCGCCAGAGGACAGTGTCATGGATATGCAACATAGACAAAATGTAAACATTACAACATCGCTGTCGGTAGCAGCAAAACAAGGAGGGGCTGGAGGTTGAGCTGGATGACAGCCCTAATAACCCGTCTGAAACATCTGCCGTAAACACGCGCCGTAAACCTCCTAAATCCACCCGAGACAAAGCAATAACAAGACGAGCAGTGTAGTTACCTGATTGTTAATATGCAAACATTTGATCACTGATATTTTCCTTGTAATGTTCACATCTCGTCAGGCTAAGTGCGGCATCCTATGGTCAGCTGTTCCCGTGTGGAACATTCCGTGGATTTCACCACTGCTGTAAAAAAGGTGCTAAACGCGAACGTCCTCTTATTTTGAGCACATTCTCGCTGAATGCGGCGTGGCTTTCTGGCTTTGCAACCCCCGAGATTATGTCCGTAATCGACACTTTTTCGTTTTGTAAATGGCAATCCAGCCCCTCGGTTGTTTTGGGTTTCTACAGTTCCCCGCTACACCCCCATTTTTGCGTATTTCCAGAGCAGAGAGCACACGCCATGCTGCCATTTTTTACCGTAATAGACAGAAAAAGCGCGTCCGCCTGCCGCCAAAGTTTAGGGTCGCACGTTTATATTCTGGAAATGTAGTAAAAATGGCCTAAGAGCCCTCCCCAACAGGGCTTTTTTTTTTTTTTTTGCCTCGGGACTGTTTAAGGGAGGAAATATGCTGAACTTTGATCAAAATAAAAATGCTAATATCGCATTGTAAAGTCTTGTCCACTCACAAAAAATCAGGGAAAATGGCTAAAACTAATAAACTTAATAACATTCTTTAAATTAATTATGCAGACAGGTAGTAATTTTAGTACAAGTTTACTGCCTTTGATGCTGCACCATATAAACAGCAGTGTAATTTGCAATTCTTTTCTGGATACTTTATTTTTTAAAAATCAATTTTACTGTCTTCCTTCCAACCTTTTGTATGCATGATCTAATCTGTAACTCCTTCTTCATTGGTTCCACATATATAATCTCCCCTTTTAGTTGATCCCCTCATAGAAGAGGTTAGTACTCTTTTTTTTCCCATTGCGCTATCATCTATTAACATCCTTTTATTTCATATTGTTTACGTATATATAAACAATGAGACCTATTGTCTCATACAAGATCCCACAGACCTCGGTGTGACTCGTTGAGAACATAATATTTGACAGCGAGTCTGCTTTACACTTTGAATTCTATTTGTGTTTGTTTCTTTGCTTTCTCTGACTGTTTAACAGCGCCAGAAATTCCCACACTTTGTCCTTGAGAGAAATCTGAAAGCTGATCTGCACCAGTCTATGTTTGTGATTGGTCATCTGGTGCCAACTCCGCCCCTTTCGACGTGAACTGAAAACCCAGTTCGACCCAGGGTACTGGAACTTGCTTTATGGTAGAGGCCTTTAGACACCTATAGTAAATTATTCTATGGGAAGTGTGACCGAAATATTGACCCCCTTGACTGTAATTGTGAGTGCCAGACGTTACAGGAACTTCATAACTTCCCTTATTTTTTATTTCACACTTCAAACGAACATCAGTGTGCTGCATAGTTTATATAGTTTGTATAGTGATGAGACTGCTTTTTTTTGTATTCATTACACTGATAAAACAAACCATCACCACTACCAATATCATTATTATTAAGTGTTCGTACATTTACCATTCAAAAGGGATAATGCCTCACGTACTGGATGTGGGATGAGGTTAAAATTAGAACCCCCCCAAAAAAGCAAGGTAATAAAAGAGAAGAGGGTGAACAATGGCATGTACTTTATATCACACACATTTGTTATCAGCACTTGTGCAAGACCTTCCAGTATGCTGATGCGTCGGCAGATGTGAACTGTTATTTATTACATTTTAATTACATCCTTCTGTTCTCCTCACATAATTACGTTCCTTAATTAAAGTGTGCGTCATTACTTATCAGGACTGTATGATCTTGTGGAAAGGTGACACCTCGACTGACCCTACATTATTCAGTCACATTTTGGGTTTTTTTTTTTTTTTTTTGAATTATGTTTCTGTTTACTGGAATTGCTTTGGCAGAGTTTTATTATGGCTCCATTATTTTATAGGATTCTGACGCAGGTCAAGTCTATTTGGATGATTATACAGGAACAGATTTCTAGGATGTTTGTCACAAATATAAACCCCAATTTTATCTTTTCATACCATTCATTAGCATATGCCCCTTTTTGTTTACATCTTCAATAACAGGGGTAAATTAAAAAAAAAAAAAAAAAACTTCCACTGAGTAACGTTTGGCTTATGTTTGAAAACACTCGTCCAGAAGTGATTCTTTCAAAATACGCCTCAAAAAAAACACTGCTGAACTAAAGAATAATTTAAAACTAAACTAAACTACTGTATGTATGAATGGAGTTGACCCATTCATACAAATAATCCTGGGCTACTGGTCTCATTTAATGCTGTGTTATTGGCCGTACATGTTGTATGTGTGTTACTCATTCACGTTTACAAGCGCAAGATAATCTCTGGGAGGAACAGGAGCAAAAAGTCTCATCCAGACATCAGTAAAGAAGGAAGTACTTTAGCAGCATCGTCTGGTAAGTCTGATTTGTGCATTTTAAATTTGACATATTTTAATTCATTGATTTTTTTTTTTGCTTACCATGGACAAATGCCTTTCTGTCTTAATATACAGTTTGTGTACATGTGGGGACATAGAATAAATACAGGATATTGTTTGTACATGTGTCCCTGTCTCTTCACTCTTTGAAACTGTAGGGGACGGACGGACGGACGGACGGACGGACGGACGGACGGACGGACGGACAGACAGACAGACAGACAGACAGACAGACAGACAGACAGACAG